>PVKP010008800.1:0-15710 GCA_004027715.1 Plecturocebus donacophilus
ATTGAAAATCTGTTCTTAGTGTAGCCACCTTCATCAATGATCTTAGCCAGATCTTCTGGGTAAACTTGCTGCAGCTTCTACGTTAGCACTTGCTGCTTCACCTTGCACTTTTTTCTTATGGGGACAGCTTTTTCCTTAAACATCATGAACCAAACTGCTAGTTGCAGACTTTTCTTCTATAGCTTTCTCACTTCTCTCAGTCTTTGTAGAATTTAAGAGGGTTAAAGTCTTGCTCTAGATTGGGCTTTGGCTTAAGGTAATGTTGTGGCTAGTTTGATCTATCCAGACCACTCAACTTTCTCCACATCAGCACATAAGGCTGTTTGCTTTCTTACCATTCACGTTTTCACTAGTATAGCACTTCTAATTTCCTTCAAGAATTTTTCTTTTGTATTTACAAACTTGGCTGTTACATGCAAGAGGCCTAGCTTTTGGCCTATCTTGGCTTTTGACATGCCTCCCTCACTAAACATAATTATTTCTAGCTTTTGATTTTCTTGAGAAATATGTGACTCTTCCTTTCACTTGTACACTTAGAGGCATTGTAGGGTTATTAATTGGCCTTATTTCAATATTGTTGTGTCTCAGGGAATTGGGAAGCCAGAAGAGAGGGAGAGAAACAGGAACAGCCAGTTAGTGGAGCTGTCAGAACACACATTTATCAATTCACCATCTTATAAGGGCATGATAACACTTATAACAGTAACAGCAGGATCCCCAAGACATATTATAATAATGAAAAAGCTTGAAATAGTGTGAGAATTACCAAAATGTGACATAGAGATACAAAATGAACACAAGCTGTTGGAAAAATTTCACCAGTAGACTTGCTCAGTGCAGGATTGGCACAAACCTTCAATTTGTTTAAAAAAAAAAATTCAGTGTATGTGAAGCACAATAAAATGAGGCATGGCTTAGTAAGAAACCCCACTCTTTTTGAGTATGAAGGTTCATAAATTGATGTATTTTTGCATTCTGATTAAGACACCACTCTATTTCAGGGTCTGGGTTTTTTTTTTTGGTGGTGGTGTTGGTGGTTTGGTGTGTGTGTGTGTGTGTGTTTGAGATGGAGTTTTGCTATTATTGCCTAGGCTGGAGTGCAATAGCACGATCTTGGCTCACCATAACCTCTGCTTCCCGAGTTCAAGTGATTCTCCTGCCTCAGCCTCCCAAATATCTGGGGTTACAGGCATGCACCACTACACACAGCTAATTTTGTAGTTTTAGTAGAGACAGGGTTTCTCCATGTTGGTCAGGCTGGTGTCGAACTCCCAACCTCAGGTGATCTGCCCACCTCTGCCTCCCAAAGTGCTGGAATTACAGGCATGAGCCACTGTTGCCCAGGCAGGTTTTTTGTTTTTAAGTGGTTTCCCAACACTCCCCAGGGAAATTGAGCCAGAATTCCATCTGCCATCCTATTATCTTTCAAGTCAGAAACAGTGAAAAAGGGATAATGTTTATATGGCACCCTGGGGTAATCAGATAAGGCCAGAGGACAAGAGTCAGAGGGTTCTGCCTAATCTAAGCCCCACCATCCTGATGTCTAAGGGCCCCAGAATCAGCGGCCCCTGTAGCCTACAGGCACAAGCTTAACAAGTTGCATCTCAAGTTTCAAAGTCAGGCTACTGGAGTTCAACTCCCAGGTCCTTCATTTCTGGGTGTGTGGCCAGTGGTTTCTTACCCATTCAGTCTCGGTTTCCTCATCTGTAAAAAGGAATGATAGAACCACATAGGATTGCCAGTTAAATGCATTGTGTACCTTATCTCATTTAGTCTTCATACAAACCCTCAAGACTCAATCACAAAAACATCAAGCATGTCCAAACATTTCTTAACACAGAATACTTATACTACCCCAAACCAACTCTCCATTGTCAGGGAATCCATTCTGGATTGGCTTAAAATAATTACAGGAAATAAATTCAGCAGTGAAATATGTCACTATATTGGATGCTTGCTATTTGTCATTTACTGTATTAATTCTAGGACTTGTGCCATATAAGGGCTGATGAACTCAAACACTAGCTCAGCTTTTTGCATGTTCTTTTTTTACCTACCTGGAGGTCCAGTGTTTCCTGTGAAACTTAGTTCTAAACCACTAAATAGCCACATTTTATAGAAGCGTATTCTTCATACCTTTGCTTTAAGTTAAATTTCTAACTTTGCTCTATCTTTTATTTGATGTTTGGGGTTTTTTTTGAGACAGTCTTAAACTCTTGCCCAGGCTGGAGTGCAGTGGCGCAATCTCTGCTCACTGCAACCTCCGCCTCCTGGGTTCAAGCCATTCTCCTGTCTTGGCCTCCTGAGTACCTGGGATTATAGGTACACACCACCACACCCAACTAATTTTTCTATTTTTATTAGAGACAGGGTTTTGCCATGTTGGCCAGGTTGGTCTTGAACTCCTGACCTCAGGTGATTCCCCACCCCTCAGCTTCCGAAAGTACTGGGATTACAGGCGTGAGCCACCGCCCCGGCTAATCTGTTCTTCATTTTCTTTTCTAGACTCACTACAAAAGGGCAAGGAAGTCATCACATCTGCAATTACTAACTAAAACTCACAGCTCTGTGTCATCTGTATATTAACTAAACTGTCTTCTCTCCCAACTCCAAATCTTTGTTTCTTCTAGATTCAATTCTCTCACTTAATGAAGAGCCTAGTCCAACCTGGTCTTTGCACCTGCCCTGATACCTTTGGAAATAACTGGACATATTTAACTTCTCCCTGGCCGCCATGTCTTTTTCCAGCCTGAGTCAAAGTATAGTCTTTGCTCTAACCTAATTCTTTTAAGAATTACAGAGTGAAATAAGTAAAATGTGTATCAGGAGGGACAGGGAGGAGGCAATCAAGAGAATGAGTAGTCCCTGTCCCTGTTAGTTCTTGATTAATCATTATTATAACTGTGAGTTCAAGGGCAATTATATAATCTTGTTAAAGCACCAGCCTAAAAACTTGACATTGAATTGTAATTTCTGTTGTGTATCTAATTACTATGAAAGCCTAGTTCTACGTATTTCATCATTTATAAAGGGAATTGCAACTCTCACCACAACCAACAAAATAGTTTCAGAGATTGGGAGAGATTAAGCTATTCACTGTAAACCGAGCTTGTCCAGCCCATGGCCCAGGATGGTTTTGAATGCTGCCCAACCAAATTAATAAACTTTCTTAAAACATTATGCACGGACCTGTTTTGTTTTGTTTTGTTTTAGCCCCTCAACTCTAATTAATGGTTATGTATTTTATGTGTGGCCCAAGACAGTTATTCTTCTAATGTGGCCAAGAGAAGCCAAAATATTGGACCACCCCTGAGTAAACACTGAAAATTAACTTCTTCCCTTTGGGATTTTAATTACATAAGTAATAATAAGCTCATTTTTTAATACTACACCCATTTCTGTATTGTTTGAACATGAAAATCATTTCTCCATTCCCAAAGGTAATGACATATTAACAGTCTAAATGTCATTCCAAGCTTTTCTGCAGTCATTCATACATATCACTCTTTTTCTAATATTTTATCAGGAAAATCTTCACACATACAGAAGGAACTTTACAGTAAACCCACCACCTAGATCTGCTATTAACATTTTACTCTACTAGTTTCATCACATATTCATTCGTCCATCAAATCAGTCTTATTCATTTATGCATTTCATAATAAACTGCAGACATTAGTGTATTTCCACCTAAATATTTCATCATTCATACCATTGATTCAGTATTTCTTTTACAGTTTTTTCTTTTGAAGTAAATATTACATATGATGAGACACATAGGTCTTAAAAGTACATTTGCCAAGTTTTGATAAATGTATATACCTACATTTATCAAAACTAGGGTTACCCAGTCCTATCAAAGATACAGAATATTATCCATCAGCCCCAGAAAGTTCTCTCCTGCCCTGTCCCAGTTAATCTTTATCCCATCTCTCCGGAAATAACTACTATTCTGATGTTTTTCCACCAGAGATATCACAAGATATCACATGGTCTTGTTTTATGATTCATTGTGAACCATAGATGTACAAATGTAGGTTGAATTATTGGTCATAGGCCATACTGATGTTGTGCTTTTTGTTAAAAGGATTCATATTTATGATTATTTTAGTTCTATAATCACTGCTTCTTAGTCAGATTATTTAACTAGTATAGATGGATTTTACAAAAATTAAGTGTAATTCTTTTTTTTAACCTCAGGGAACCTCCACAAGGAGCTCATTTTCTTGCCAGAAGTCTGGATGATGCCTTAAAACTTACTGAACAACCAGAATTAGCAAATAAAGTAGACATGATTTGGATAATTGGTGGCAGTTCTGTTTATAGGGTAAGTAAAGTTATTGGTAAATAAAAAGAAATGTTTTATTCTACTTTCTTTCAGCTTCCCTGACATTTAAAGGAGGTGGAACAGGTATAACTCACTGTCTGAACCTTTAAAAAATTAAGCCATGAGTGTAGGAAGCAGCACATTATGTGTACTGTAAATTATTTGTTGTCAATTCAAATTACTTCTTGTTTGATACTATCATACAAACTAAATAAAAATGCAAAAGTAAATATTTTAGTCTATATCAGCCTATCTTTTATTTCTTTATTCATTTATTTTTGAGACAGGGTCTTGCTTTGTCACCCAGGCTAGAGTGCAGTGGCAGTATCTCAGCTCACTGCAGCCGTGAGCTCCCAGGCCCAAGCAATCCTCCCACGTCTCCTCCAAAGTAGTAGCTGGAACTATAGGTACATACCATCATGCCCAGCTAATTTTTGTACTTTTTTTTTTTTGTAGAATCAGGGTTTTGCCACGTTGTCCAGGCTGGTCTCGAACTCCTAGGTTCAAGCAGTTGACCTCCCAAAGTGCTGAGATTACAGGTGTGATCCACCACACCCAGCCTATTTATCTTTTTAATTGACAAATAATTGCATGTCATGTACAACATCTTGTTTTGAAATGTGTACATAGTGGAGAATGCCTAAAGTGAGCTAATTAACATAAGTATTACCTCACTTATCATTTTATGTGGTAAGAACACTTAAAATCTACTCTCTTAGCAATTTACAAGAAAGTATTTGTTATTAACTGTAGAATAATAGATGTACGATAGATCTCTTGAACTTACTCCTCCTATGTAACTAAAATTTTGTATACTGTGACCAACATCTCCCTAATATCAGTCTACTTTTAAATCAAAGAATAATTGATATTTCCAGTTTAAAATCCACTCTAAATTCTTTCCTGAGAATTGTACTTGTACTGCACTGGTTTCTAATCCCTGAATGTATCCCTGTATCTTTCAAGATGAATGCATCTCTTACCGAGAAAGGTTTGGGGCTCTCAGTTGATATATACTATCTAGGTGTATATGAATTTATTACAAGCAGAAAACTTCCTCAATCAATTTGCATGTAATGCGAGGACACAGGAGAAAGATGACATGATTTTATAGCATAAGGAAAAATAGTATATAAAAAAGAAAAAATACCTCTTTTTTTAATACCAAATGACTTCCAGCTTTAAAATTTTTGAGGATAACAAAATGTTTTGCCTTCTAGAACACTAATGAAAATAACGTTTATGAGGAGGAGAAAAAATCAGTTTCTGCCATTTGAGTCTTACGGTAACATACATACGTTGAAATTATTTTAGAAAGAAGAGATAGGCTGATGCCTGTAATCCCAGCACTTTGAGAGGCCAAAGCGGGTGGATTGCTTGAAGTCAGGAGTCCAAAACCAGCTTGGCCAACATGGTGAAACTCCGTCTCTCCTAAAAATACAAAAATTAATCAGGTTTGATGGCGGGTGCCAGCTACTCCACAGGCTGAGGTGGAAAAATTGCTTAAACCCGGAAGGCAGAGGTTACAGTGAGCTGAGATCGTGCCACTGCACTCCAGCCTGGGTAACAGTGAGAGTCTGTCTCAAAAAAAAAAAAAAAACTCAGTTTGTTGGGCTCCTGTTTCTATAACCTCTTATTTTTCCCATTTGTAACAAAAGAAAACAGACATTGTTCCTTGATATTTCCATCCAAGTATGAATTTCTTCTAAGAAAACAAGTTATTTGTTTTGTTCAATACCTACCACACTTTGAATGATTCATTACCACAGTCACTTGATAATGTATTCTTTAAGCATCATAAGTACGTAAATGCATTTATATAATACGATCTATCTATATATATAGATAAATAGGAAGTAGAACCTTCAAATGATATTTTTACATTATCCACCTACCTCACATCACAACAGCTTGTAGATGTCATTTAGGCTTATCTTCCTATGGGCCAAATCAGACCTCCCAGCCTATGTTTGTAAAGAAAGTTTCGTTGGAACACAGCCCTAGGCATTCATTCCTTCAGTACTGTCTGTGGCTTAACAAAGGTAGGAAACCCTATGGCCCTCAAAGCCTAATTACCATCTGGCCCTTTACAGAGGTTTGCATTGTATAATCAACTTTACTACAGAACTTCAAATGCTGCCATAGTTAGCCCTACAGTAGCCCCTCCCCCCCCCCCCGCCCCGCCGTATTCTCAGGGGATATATTCTAAGACCCTCAGCAGATGTCTGAAACCACAGATATTACTGAATTCTGTCTATGCTGTTTTCTCCTATGTATACATACCTAGGATAAAGTTTAACTTATAAATTCAGTTAGGGATTAACAACAGTAGAAAAATAGAACAATTATAACAACATGCCAGCATCATTACTCTTGCATTTTGGGGCCATTATTAAGTATTTAATTATTTCCTTGAATAAAATCTTATTTTAAGATTTCTTTGAGCACCACCATTGCAATACCACCACAGTCAATCTAATCCAGATGGCTCCTAAGTGACTAAGGGGCAGGTAACATAGACAGGAAGTGCAGGGGGAATTTATTTCCTGGACAAGACAGCAGAATGGCACGAGATTTCTTCACACTACTCAGAACAGCATGCCATTTAAATCTTAGGCATTATTTCTGGAATTTTCCATTTAATATTTTCAGACTACAGTTGACCACGAACAAACTGGAAAGTGAAACCACAGATGAGGGACTACTGCATTCCACTTTTTAAATTTTTGGTAGAGTAAGAATTGGTAGAGTATCTATTGGGTTGTAGCAAACAATGATTTAATATAAAATGATGTATTGAAGATAAAATTTGTTCTGTTCCCTTATTTGGAATTTTAAAAATAACACACACTTGGATTTGTATATGTGTGTATATATTTATTATGTCTATATAAAATTTTATAATTTCTATATAATTTTTTTTAAATTTCTATATAAAATTATATCTAGTTTCTTAATTGCAACTCTAAGAAAGCAGTAATTCTTGATCTTAAATAGCTTACAGGCTATTTGGGAAACCAAGGCAGGTGGATTGCTTGAGAGTCAGGAGTTCTAGGAGTTATAGGCTATTTGAAATCAAGAATTACTGCTTTCTTAGAGTTGAAATTAAGACATACTGTTTATGAATGAGAATTTTAAGATGCTCATCCCAGGGCAGCTTTTTCTGCAGAAACTATCAACTGTATTTTAGGTAGTTGTTAGAAAAGTCATGTACGATATAAAACCAAATACTAATATAATTGTTAGCAACAAGAAACAGAATAAATTACCTACCTACTAGCATTGTAATTAACTTTTGAGAATTGGAAGCGTTACTAAATTTTATGTACATGTACTAAGTATGCTCTTGGGGTTTACCACAGTCAAGGTCTCATTAAATTGTACTATCTCATTCATATATGTGTATGTAAATTTTTCTATGGAGCGCATCTTGATAATTTAGGGCTCTTTTAACAGCCAAAGGAAAACAATAAAAGAGAATGCTAAAAATTAAAAAGTTCTTGTAAGCAAACCGAAAACCAGACTATATTTAAACTCAGTCTCTCATAATTATTGGCCGGGCGCAGGATGAGGTGGCTCACACCTATAATCCCAGCACTTTGGGAGGCTGAGGTGAGCAGATCACCTGACGTCAGGAGTTCGAGACCAGCCTCCCCAACATAGAGAAACCCCATCTCTACTAAAAATACAGAATTAGCCGGCATGGTGGCGCATGCCTGTAATCCCAGCTCCTCAGGAAGCTGAGGCAAGAGAATTACTTGAACCCAGGAGGCGGGGGTTGCAGTGAGCCGAGATCGCGCCATTGCACTCCAGCCTCGGCAACAAGATCGAAACTCCGTCTCAAGGGAAAAAAAAAGAGTTCTTATATGGAGGCCAGACTATATTTAAACTCAGGCTCTCATAATTATTCATAATGGTTAGTATTAATCTCAGTATAACAAAGGCACACTTTGCAGCACCCCAGATGAAAGAATAGGATATTTAAATAATATTCTTTGACGGTACCAAGCATATCTTTAATACCTAGTATAAACTTAACTAATCAAACATAAATCTTAGCGTCTCTATGTCTTTTGACGTACATTAAGAAAATTGATGTTGTTTTATTTCAAAGGAAGCCATCGATTACCCAGGCCATCTTAAACTATTTGTGACAAGGATCATGCAGGACTTTGAAAGTGACACGTTTTTTCCAGAAATTGATTTGGGAAAATATAAACTTCTGCCAGAGTAAGTATAATGTTATTAATTAGTCTGAAGCACTTTGGCTTCCCTGCTTAAGATTATAGAAAAAAGCGCATCTTTTCAGACTAAAAATTGGGTTCACTGTACTGCTTGTGTGATGGTTGCACCAAAATCTCACAGATCACTACTAAATAACATTTGTAACCAAAAACCTATGGCTAGGCACAGGGGCTCAGTCCTGTAATCCCAGCACTTTGGGAGGTCGAGGCAGGCAGATCACCGAAGTCGGGAGTTCGAGACCAGCCTGACCATCATGGCGAAACCCTGACTGAACTAAAAGTACAAAAAAATAAAAAAACCTAGCCAGGCATGATGGAACCATGCCTATAATCCCAGCTCCTCAGGAGGCTGAGGCAGGAGAATCACTTGAACCTGAGAGGCAGAGGTTGCAGTGAGCTGAGATCATGCCATTACACTCCAGCTTTGGACTCTCTCTCAGAAAAGAACATGTCTTTTTAGATTGAATCCAGAGTAACAATATGTTTTATAGACAAATTCTGTAGGAATTTTTGGCATCTGCTTCAATAGACTTGGAAATGTTCAGGTTTTTATGATGTTACTGAAATTTAGAAGAGTAGTTATTATTAGTTCATTCTAGGAGAATCAGACATTATCTAGGCACTGGGGAAACAGTGTTTACCAGGCCAGCCACTACTGATCTTCCCCAGGAGATTACATTCTTTCTAGTGAGGGCCAAATGGCAGAGACATCAAAAGAGGTGCATGTGGAGAACTAAAATACTATAATGTGGCAGATACTGGGTAGTGTGAGACATCTTCTCTGAAGGGTGATGTCTATGCTGTGATCTAAATAAGAAGCCAGCCCTGCAAAGAGCAGGAAGGACATTCTAGGACTCGGCAATAGCTAGTGCAGAAGAGCCTGAGGCAGGAATGTGCTTGGTGTTTTCCCTGAGCCTGAAGCCACTGGAGGCCTTGTGAGCAAGCAGGAGGCCCACAGAAGTCAGACCAAGTGCAGGGTGAGAGGGCTCTGGAGAAAGAGTGGCATTGTTCTAGCTGCTTTGTGGTGAATGGACCAGAAGAGTGAACTAGGGAGAGCCTTGTCGTTCGGGTGAAAGATGAAGGAACTTAGGTAAGTTGTGGCAGGTGGAGATGGAGTGAAGAGGTTACACTTGCTTCACCTTGTGGTTGTGACTAGCATGAAACTGCCTGATTTTGAAAACTCATAGCATTTTTGTTTATAAGCAATTTTTAGCTGTTGGCTTTAGAGAATAAAAGTAAAAGATTATTATATCAATACTTTTCAAATAGCTTATAGCACATTCTTTCACATATTCTCAGTTTTATCTAGTCATTATTCTTTGAGTGTGGTTTGTGTTTGAAATGTCCCTTAAAGGAACATTCAGAGCCAAGTCTGAAAACCAAGATGGCCAGGCTTCAGATTAATAGTCTATTACTTTATGAAGTAATAGTCTTCAGTCAACTGAAGTGAGTGACTAATTTTCTTGGACTCTTATCTCTAAAGAAAACTGAAAATTTTCAGAACTATAAACAGCTAAAGTATAGGCTTTTCCTTAGGCTCCAAAGGTAACTGCTTAGAAGACTCACACTTAGTGATTCTTTTACTTTGTCATTCCTTATATGTTTTATTTTCATGCTGCTTAGACCACTGATTCTCACATTATGGGACTATTGATATCTGCTCAAACTCATTTCTCATTTCTTTTTCTTTTTCTTTTTTTCTTTTTTGAGACGGAGTCTTGCTCCATCACCCAGGTTGGAGTGCAGTGGTGTGATCTCAGCTCACTGCAACCTCTGCCTCTCAAGTTCAAGTGATTCTCCTGCCTCAGCCTCCCTAAGGCTGTGATCACAGGCGTGTGCCACTACGCCTGGCTAATTTTTGTATTTCTAGTACCAATGGGGGTTTTGCCATGTTGGTCAGGCTGGTCTGGAACTCCTGACCTCAAGTGATCCACCTACTTCGGCCTCCCAAAGTGCTGAGATTACAGGCATAAGCCACTGCACTCAGCTTTGAATTCATTTCTTATTTTTCTGTTCACTACTAACAAGAATATATTACTATATAAATCAGCTTCATGTTAAATGCCATTCCAAATCATATTGCTTTCAATCGGAACTCTTTCCAAAGCTATGACCCTTCAAGATCCTTGATAACTTAAAACAAATACCATTCTGGCTCTCTGGCTTTTAGAAGAGAAAAATTTAATATCTTTACTGAAATAGCATTCACATATCATAATATCAACCTATTGAAAGTGTATATATAATTTGACCAGGCAACATGGCTCATGCCTATAATCTCAACACTTTGGGACCCCAAGGCAAGGGGGTTGCTTGAACCCAGAAGTTTGCAACCAGCCTGGGCAACATAGAAGACCCCCATCTCCTCAAAAAATATAAAAATTAGCTGGGTGTGGTAGCACACACCTCTGGTCCCAGCTACTTAGGAGGCTAAGGCAGGGGGATTGATTGAGCCCAGGAGGTCAAGGCTACACTGCCTTGATTATACCATTGCACTCCAGCCTGGACAACAGAGCATGACCATGTCTCAAAAAAAAAAAAAGTGTATAATTGAGAGTGATTTTAGTATATTCAGAGTTGTGTGACCCTCACCACAGTATAAGTTTAAAACATTTTCATCACCCACCCAGCCCCCACCATTATGCAGGCAATGCCTACCCATATAACAAATAAGCACATGAACCCTCTGAATCTAAAATAAAAATAAATTTAAAAAATTTTTCTTTCATCACCAAGAAAGAAAATCCCTGTACCCATTAACAATCAATCTCTATTCCCCTCCCCTTCCAGGCCTAGGAACCACTAATCTACTTTCTTTCTGTGTCTATAGATAGGCCTGTCGTGGACAGTTTGTATGAACAGAATCATATAAATGTGGTCTTTCTTGGAATTGGCTTCTTTCCCTTAGCATAATGTTTTCAATTTTCAAGGTTTATCCATGTTGTACCATCTATCAGTACTTCATTCCTGTCTGTTGCCAAAAACATATTCCATGGTATGGATATACTACATTTTATTTATCTATTCATCAATTGGTAGGCATTTGGTTCATTTCTACTTTTTGGCTACTGTGCTATGAACATTCATGTACAAGTCATTTTGTGGGTATATGTTTTCTTTTTTCATTCTTTTGTTTGTTTGAGAAAGAGTCTGGCTCTGTCACCCAGGCTGGAGTGACATGGCATGATCTTGGCTCACTGCAACCTCTACTTCTTGGGCTCCAACCCAGCCTCCCGAGTAGCCAAGAATAAAGGTGCATGCCACTATACCTGGCTAATTTTTTTGTATTTTTTGTAGACAGGGTTTTGCCATGTTGTCCAGGCTGGTCTTAAACTTCTGAGCTCAAGCGATCCACCCATCTAGGCCTCCCAACATGCTGGGATTACAGGCATGAGCCACCGCACCCAGCCAGATGTATGTTTTCATTTCTCTTCGGTGTAATCTAGAAAAAGAATTGCTGTGTCACATGGACTTTGTGTTCACATTTTGAAGAACTGTCGAACCGTTATTCAACATGATTGTATCTTTTTACATTCCCACCAGCAATGAATAAAAGTTCTAGTTTCTTCACATCCTCAACACTTGTTATTATCTGTCTTTTTGGTTATAACCATCCTAGTGGAAGTAAAGTAATATCTCATGGTTTTGATTTGCATTTCCCTAATGATTAATGATGTTAAGCATCTTCTCAGGTGTTTATTAGCCATTTGAATATCTTTCTTGGTTGCACTATCTATTCAAATCCTTACTTATTTTTAAAATGCAGTTACCTTTCTATTGAGTTTTGAGAGTCCTTTGAATATTCTGTATATAGGACTTAACAGGTATATGATTTGCAAATATTTTTCTCCCATTATCTGTATTCTTTTACACTTTGTGATATCATTTGCAATACAAAAGTTTTCCATTTTAATATTGTCCAATTTATCTATTTTTTTTCTTTTGTCACTTGTCTTTTTGGTGTCACACCTAAAAAACCATTGCCAAACCAAGCTCCTAAAGATTTATTCTTCTGTTTCCTTCTCTAAGAGTTTTGAAGTTTTAACTCGTACATGGAAGTCTATGCTCCACATGAGTTAATTTATGTATGGTAGAAGGAAGGGGTCCAACTTCATTCTTTCGTAAATGTACCTATAATTGTCCAGCACTATTTGTTGAAAAGGCTGTATTGTCTCCTATTGAATTATTTTAATACCCTTGTTGAAAATCAGTTGGCCACAAAGGCAGGAGTTTATTTCTGTACTATCAATTCTATTCAGTTGACCTGTATGTACATTCCACACCACCTTGATTCCTCTTTTTTTTTTTTTCTTTTTGAGATGGAGTCTTGCTCTGTCACCCAGGCTGGAGTACAGTGGTGCAGTCTCCTGGGTTCAGGTGATTCTCCTGTCTCAGCCTCCCAAGTAGCTGGGGATATAGTAGAGATGGGGTTTCACCATGTTGGCCAGGCTGGTCTCAAACTCCTGACATCAGGTATTTTAGACTAGCCTTGGCCTCCCAAACTGCTGGGATTACAGGTGTGAGCCACTGTACCCAGCCTACACTTTGTTTTTTTAAATATTTTATTGCACTTTAGGTTCTGGGGTACATGTGCAGAACATGCAGGATTCTTGCATAGGTACATACATGGCAATGTGGTTTGCTGCCTCCATCCTAGTCACCTATATCTGGCATTTCTCCCCATGTTATTCCTCCCCAACTCCCTACCCCCTGCTGTCCCTCCTGTAGTCCCCCACAACAGACCCCAGTGTGTGATGCTCCCCTCCCTGTGTCCATGTGTTCTCATTGTTCAACACCCACCTATGAGTAAGAACATGTGGTGTTTGATTTTCTGTTCTTGTGTCAGTTTGCTGAGAATGATGGTTTCCACGTTCATCCAGTCCCTGCAAAGGACATGAACTCATCCTTTTTTATGGCTACATAGTATTCCATGATGTATATGTGCCACATTTTCCTTGTCCAGTCTATCATCAATGGGCATTTGGGTTGGTTCCAGGTCTTTGCTATTGTAAACAGTGCTGCAGTGAACATACATGTGCATGTGTCTTTATAATAGAACAATTTATGATCCTTTGGATATATAGCCAGTAATGGGATTGCTGGGTCAAATGGAATTTCTATTTCCAGGTCATTGAGGAATTGCCACACTGCACAATGGTTGAACTAGTTTACACTCCCACCAACAGTGTAAAAATGTTCCTATTTCTTCACATCCTCTCCGGCATCTGTTGTCTCCAGATTTTTTAATGATCGCCATGCTAACTGGCATGAAATGGTATCTCAATGTGGTTTTGATTAGCATTTCTCTAATGACCAGTGATGATGAGCATTTTTTTCCTATGTTTGTTGGCCTCATATATGTCTTTTGAAAAGTGTCTGTTCATGTCCTTTACCCACTTTTTGATGGGGTTGTTTAATCTTGTAAATCTGTTTTAGTTCTTTGTAGAATCTAGATATTAGCCTTTTGTCAGATGGGTAGATTGCAAAAACTTTTTCCCATGCTGTTGGTAGCTGGTTCACTCTAATGATTGTTTCTTTTGCTGTGCAGAAGCTCTGGAGTTTAATTAGATCCCATTTGTCTATTTTGGCTTTTGTTGCCAGTGCTTTTGGTGTTTTAGTCATGAAGTCCTTGCCTATGCCTATGTCCTGAATGGTTTTGCCTAGGTTTTCTTCTAGGGTTTCTGTGGTGTTAGGTCTTATGTTTAAGTCATGAATCCATCTGGAGTTAATTTTAGTGTCAAGGTGTCAGGAAGGGTCCAGTTTCTGCTTTTGCACATAGATAGCCAGTGTTCCCAACACCATGTATTAAATAGGGACTCCCTTCCCCATTGCTTGTTTTTGTCAGGTTTGTCAAAGATACAACGGTTGTAGATGTGTGGCATTGCCTCTGAGGCTTCTGTTCTGTTTCATTGGTCTATATCTCTGCTTTGGTACCGGTACAATGCTGTTTTGATTACTGTAGCCTTGTAGAATAGTTTGAAGTCAGGTAGTGTGATGCCTCTAGCTTTGTTCTCTTTGCTTAGAATTGACTTCACTATGCGGGCTGTCTTTTGGTTCCATATGAAGTTTAAGGTGGTTTTTTCCAGTTCTGTGAAGAGGGTCGTCGGTAGCTTCATGGGGATATCGTTGAATCTGTAAATTACTTTGGGCAGTATGGCCATTTTCACAATATTGATTCTTCCTAACCATGAGCATGGAACGTTTTTCCATCTGTTTGCATCCTCCCTTATTTCCTTGAGCAGTGGTTTGTAATTCTTCTTGAAAAGGTCCTTTACATCCTTTATTAGTTGTATTCCTAGGTATTTTATTCTCTTTGTAGCAATTGTGAATGGCAGTTCATTCTTGATTTGGCTCTCTTTAAGTCTGTTATTGTTGTAGAGGAATGCCTGTGATTTCTGCACATTGATTTTGTATCCTGAGACTTTGTTGAAGTTGCTTATCAGTTTCAGGAGATTTTGGGCTGAGACTATGGGGTCTTGTAAATATATAATCATGTTGTCTGCAAATGGAGACAATTTGACTTCCTCCTTTCCTAATTGAATACACTTTATTTCTTTTTCTTGCCTGATTGTTCTGGCTATAACTTCCAATACTGTATTGAATAGGAGTGGTGAGAGAGGGCATCCTTGTCTAGTGCCACATTTCAAAGGAAATGCTTCCAGTTTTTGCCCATTCAGTATGATATTGGCTGTGGCTTTGTCGTAAATAGCTTTTATTATTCTGAGATACGTTGCATCCATACCTAGTTAATTGAGAGTTTTTAGCATAAAGGGCTGTTGAATTTTATCAAAGGCCTTCTCTGCATCTATTGAGATAATCATGTGGTTTTGTCTTTGGTTCTGTTTATGTGGTGAATTACGTTTATAGACTTGGATATGTTGAACCAGCCTTCCATCCCTGGGATGAAGCCTCTTGATCATGATGGATAAGCTTTTTGATGTGCTGTTGCAATCGGTTTGCCAGTATTTTATTGAAGATTTTTGTGTTTATGTTCATCATGGATATTGGCCTGAAGTTTTCTTTTCTTGTTGAGTGTCTGCCAGGTTTTGGTATCAGGATGATGTTGGTTTCATAAAATGATTTGGGAAGGATTCCCTCTTTTTGTATTGTTTGGAATAGTTTCAGAAGGAGTGGTACCA
>PVKP010008800.1:15810-71087 GCA_004027715.1 Plecturocebus donacophilus
GAGGAGTGATTTACTTCCAATTATGTGGTCAATTTTAGAGTAGGTGTGATATGGTGCTGAGAAGAATGTATATTCTGTGGATTTGGGGTGGAGAGTTCTGTAAATGTCTATTAGGTTTGCTTGGTCCAGATCTGAGTTGAAGTCCTGGATATCCTTGTTAATTTTCTGTCTCATTGATCTGTCTAATATTGACAGTGGAGTGTTAAAGTCTCCCACTATTATTGTGTGGGATTCTAAGCCTCTTTTTAGGTCATTAAGAACTTGCTTTATGTATCTCGGTGTTCCTGTATTGGGTGTGTATATATTTAGGATCGTTAGCTCTTCTTGTTGCACTGATCCTTTTACCATTATGTAATGCCCTTCTTTGTCTCTTTTGATCTTTGTTGGTTTAAAGTCTATTTTATCAGAGACTAGGATTGCAACTGCTGCTTTTTTTTTTTTTTTTTTTTTTCTTGCCCTCCATTTGCTTGGTAAATCTTCCTCCATCCCTTTATTTTGAGCCTATGTGTATCCTTGCACATGAGATAGGTTTCCTGGATACAGCGCACCAATAGGTTTTGACTTTTTATCCAATTTGCCAGTCTGTGTCTTTTGACTGGGGCATTTAGCCCATTTACATTTAAGGTTAGTATTGTTATGTGTGAATTTGATCCTGCCATTTTCATGCTAGCTGGTTGTTTTGCCCATTAGTTGACGCAGTTTCTTCTTGTGTCGATGCTCTTTACCATTTGGTACGTTTTTGGAGTGGCTATTACTGGTTGTTCCTTTGTATGTTTAGTGCATGTTTCAGGAGCTCTTGTAAGGCAGGCCTGGTGTTGATGAAATCTCTGAGCAATTGCTTGTTTGTAAAGGATTTTATTTCTCCTTGATGAAGCTTAGTTTGGTTGAATATGAAATTCTAGGTTGAAAGTTCTTTTCTTTAAAGAGGTTGAATATTGGCCCCACTCTCTTCTGGCTTGTAGGGTTTCTGCCGAGAGACCTGTTAGGAGTAACCTGACCTTTCTCTCTGGCTGCCCTTAGCATTTTTCCGTCATTTCAACCCTGGTGAATCTGACGATTATGTGCCTTGGGTTTGCTCTTCTTGAGGAATATCTTTGTGGTGTGCTCTGTATTTCCTGGACTTGAATATTGGCCTGCCTTGCTAGGTTAGGGAAGTTCTCCTGGATAATATCCCGATGAGTGTTTTCCAGCTTGGATTCATTCTCTCCATCACATTCAGGTACACCTATCAAACGTAGATTAGGTCTTTTCAAATAATCCCATATTTCTTGGAGGCTTTGTTCATTTCTTTTTACTCCTTTTTCTCTAATCTTGCCTTCTCGTTTTATTTCATTGAGTTGATCTCCAATCTCTGATATCCTTTCTTCTGTTTGGCGGATTCGGCTATTAAAACTTGTGTATGCTTCGCAAAGTTCTCGTGTTGTGTTTTTCAGCTCCATCAATTGATTTATATTCTTCTCTAAGCTGTTTGTTCTCATTAGCATTTCATCAAACCTTTTTTCAGGGTTCTTAGTTTCTTTGCATTGGGTTAGAACATGTTCTTTTAGCTCAGAGAAGTTTTTTATTACCCACTTTCTGAAGCCTATTTCTGTCAATTCATCACACTCATTCTCCATCCAGCCTTGTTCCCTTGCTGATGAGGAGTTGCGATCCCTTGGAGGAGGAGAAGTGTTCTGGTTTTGGGTGTTTTCATCCTTTTTGCACTGGTTTCTTCCCATCTTTGTGGGTTTTTCTACTTGTGGTCTTTGTAGTTGGTGACTTTCAGATGGAGTCTCTGAGTGGATGTCCTTTTTGTTGCTGATGAAGTTATTTCTGTTTTTTAGTTTTCCTTCTAACAGTCAGGCCCATCTGCTGTAGAATTGCTGGAGGTTCACTCCAGACTCTGCTTGCCTTGGGATCACTTGTGGCAGCTGCACAACAGTAAGGGTTGTGTCAGTTTCTTCTTCTGTTATCTTTGTCCCAGAAGGATACCCACCAGATGGAGGTATCTCTTCGGATATACTGGGTTCAGGGAGCTGCTTGAGGAGATAGTCTATCCCTTATAGCTCAAGTGCTGAGCTGTGAGCTCTGTTGTTCCATTCAGAGTTGCTGGGCAGGTACGTTTAAGTCTGCTGCAGCAGAACTCATAACCACCCTTTTTTCCTAGGTGCTCTGTCATGGGAAGATGTGGCTTTATTTATAAGTTCCTGACGTGCTGCTGCCTTTTTTCAGAGATGCCCTGCCCATCGGGGAGGTAGCCTAGTCACAGTCTACCAGCAGAGGTGTTGCTGAGCTGCCATGGGCTCTTCCCAGCTGCTGTGTGAACTTCCTTGCAGTTTTGTTTACAGAGGTATAGTCAGAACTGCCTCGGTAATGTTGGTCTGCCTGGGTAATGGCAGACTGCCTGGGTAATGGTGGATGCCCTTCCCCCGACAGAGCTGGATCATCCTGGGTCCAGCTGGGCTTGCTGTGAAACTCTCAGTCCAGAGTGTTTCAGATTGCTGGTCTTTGTGCGGATGGGACCTGTGAGTTTTTGTGCGGAGACCCACTGCACCAGCTGAAACAGCCATGCTGGAGACTCGTGGCGCTTTTCCGCCTGGGAATCTCCTGATCTATGGGCAGTAAAAACTTATTTGGAAATGTGGTGATCACTCACCCTCTGCATTCTCGCTGGGAACTGCACTCCAGAGCTGTTCCTATCTCGGATCTCTTCTCCCTGCACTTTTTTTCTTAAGAGATGTTGCCTCACTCTGTTGCTCGTGCAGTGGCACAATCATAGCTCACTGCAGCCTCAAACTCCTGAGCTCAAGTGATCTTCCTGCCTCAGCCTTCAGAGTAGCTGGGAGGGAGTACAGGTGTGTACCATCATACCTGGCTTTTTTTTTTTTTTTTGAGACCGGGTCTTGCTATGTTGCCCAAGCTGGTCTTCAACTCCTAGGCTCAAGTGATCCTCCCACCTGAGCCTCCAAAATAGATTACCAACTTTTAAAATTGTTCTTTTTCAAGACTATTTTGGCTGTTCTGGGTCCCTTGCATTTCCATAAGAACTTTGTGATAAGCTTACCAATTTCTGCCAGAAAGCAAGCTGGGATTTTGATACAGGTTGTATTGCATCTGTAGATCACTGAAGAATATTGTTTTCTTAACAATATTAAGTCTTTTATGGCTGGGTGCAGTGTAATCCCAGTGCTTTTGGAGGCTGAGACAGGTGGATTATCTGAGGTTCAATTATCAGGAGTTCAGGACCAGCCTGGCCAACATGGTGAAACCCCTTCTCTGCTAAAAATACAAGAAACTTGCCAGGTATGATGGCAGGCACCTGTAATTACAGCTACTTGGGAGGCTAAGGCAGGAGAACCACTTGACCCAGGAGGCAGAAGTTGTAGTGAGCCGAGATCGTGCCATTGCCCTCCAGCCTGGGCGACAGAGCAAGAACTTGTCTTAAAAAAAAAAAAAACACAAGTATTTTAAACCCTGAGCATGTGATGTCTTTCCCCTTGTTTAGGTCCTATTTAATTTCATTTATCCAACTTGTATACCTTTTAGTGTATAAGTCTTATGCTTCTTTGTTAAATTGATTTTTATGTATTATATTCCTTTTGATGCTATTGTCAGTGGTGTTGTTTCCTTAACTTTAGTTTCAGACTGTTCATTGCTAGCTATAGAAATCCAAGTAATTTTTGTTTATTGATCTTGTATCTTTCAACCTTGCTGAACTCATTTAGTAATTCTAATTGTTAGTAGATCCCTTAGGGTTTTCTCTATACAGTGTAATGTCATCTGCAAACAGAGGTTTACTTCCTTTTAAATCTGGATGTTTTTATTTTTTTCTTTGCCTAATTTCCATGGCTAGACCTGCCAGTACAGTGTTGACTAGAAGACAGTAAGAGCAGACTTACTTGTCTTGTTCCTAATCTTAGAGGGGAAGCTTTGTCTCTCACCATTAAGCGTGATTTAAGCTGTGAGTGCCTTCATCACATTGAGGAAAATCCCTTCTATTTCTAGTTTGTTGAGTATTTTTTATCATGAGAGTATTCGATTTTGTGACATGCTCTTTCTAAGTCTATTGAGATGATCATGTGGTTTTTCTCTTTTTACTAATACTTTAATGTAATATTAATTAATATGGTATATCACATTAATTTTCATGTTAAGCTAATGTTTCTGGGATAAATTCTTCTTGGTAATGGTGTATAATCCTTTTTATATGTTACTATGTTTAGGTTGCTAGTTTATTGTTGAAGATTTTTGCATTTATATTCAGAAGGGATATTGGTTTATAGGGTTGTTTTTTTTTTTAATGCCTTCCTTGGTTTTGTCATCAGGATAAAAGTGACCTCATGGAGTGAATTGGAAGATGCTCTCTTTTGTTTTTTTGAGAGTTTGTGATGGATTGCTAGTACTTCTTAAATGTCTTAGAAAATTTTAATAGTAAATAAATTAAGATAGGAATAAGGAAACTGCTCCAATGTGGACATTCTAAACAAGGCTATGGGAGAAAGCAAAAAATTCTTCCATTGCAACATTTGATGGTCATTTGTACTTTCAGGTGTGTACTAACATAACATCATAACAGCCTCTTTAATGGAATGGAGGGAATTCTCTAAGGGGAGACCTAGAATAAGTCCGCCCTTTATTCTATGGAGAAAAAGGAAACCTCTCAAGATAAAATGAATATACTTTGTCCCTGGAAAACTAACATTGCTCAATTCTGGAGTTGCTTTCTCTCCATAGATTTGCTCTCTACTGTCCAGATATATAAACTTCGGTCATTCTCTACTTCCCCTTTCCCTTTCCCCCAAGTACTCACTTGGGTTGACCCTCTTGTGGTTATATAAGTTTCTGTTAAAACATGATATCTTTTATTAACACCATTCTTCCTGATTTAAAAATAAATGCACTAGTATAATGAAATAAACCTGAAAGAGAGAACTTGGATAACCCCACCATGCCTGTTATCCCTGCCTACGTTGAGTTTAGAAAATAGAGAAATGAAACAAACCAATAATATTAGTGGACACCATTTATAGAACACTTAATGTGTTAGGCACAATGCTACATTCTTTTTAGGGTTTTGTTTTTTTTGTTTTGTTTTTTTTGGTGGGGGGACTCTGTCGCCCAAGTTGGAATGGTGCAGTGGCACCATCTTGGCTCACTGCAACCTCTGCCTCCCGGGCTCAAGCAATTCTCCTGCCTCAGCGTCCCAAGTAGCTGGGATTACAGGTGTGTACCACCACACCCAGGTAATTTTTGTATTTTTAGTAGAGACGGGGTTTTACCACGTTGTCCAGGCTGGTCTCGAACTGACCTCAAGTGATCCACCCACCTTGTTCTCCCAGAGTGCTGGGATTACAGGCAGGAGCCACTATGCCTGGCCAATGCTAAAATTTTTACAAGGATGAAGATTTTGTTGACAGCCAGGCTCAGAGGCATGTCACACAGCAGGACCAGAGTCAAGCACAGTCTGATTCAAGCAGGCATTCCTGACCACCACCTGGAGCATACTGCGGTGCAGTCTGCATAATACTGAAGTACCTCAAGATTTAGGGCTCCTTGGAGGTTGGAATGGTCAGAAGAGTCCTCTGTGGAAAAGCTGGGTTTTGGATGGGAAGCTAGAGAGAACACGGGCTCAAGTGAGAGCAATTAGGGAACAGAAACAGCAGATCCTCATAAAGAAATTACAGTCTGCCGCACATTGTGGAATTAGAGCAGTGTGGTGTCCATCAACCAAACGGAAGCGAAGAACCTGTCACTGTCCAGGGCACATAATTTCGTTATGTTCTAAACTGCTTCAGATTGTATTTTTTCTTTTGCTTACACAAGAAATGTGATAACAAATATAAGACTTGCAAAAAGCTCTTAAGAAATTTCCTATTAGCTGGGTGATAGAGTGGAAAGATACAAGGGAATCTGCTAACTGGTTTTTGAGAGAAGTAGGAATCCAAAAGAAACAAAAGAGGAGAAATTACACTAACTTTCTATATAGTTTACAGTTTTTTTTCTTACTATTTGCATATGTGGAATATTTGCATGATACTTACCCAACTTTATAAGGCTTACCATTGTGAAGAAAAACGAAGGGAAACCTTTTACTTACTTTATACACTATTGATGCATTTAAACTGAGAATCAGGGGAGCTATGTTTTTAATGGATACATAATTTAATTATATATTTTTTTCCTTTACAGATACCCAGGTGTTCCCTCTGATGCCCAGGAGGAGAAAGGCATTAAGTACAAATTTGAAGTATATGAGAAGAATGATTAATACGAATGTGTTTTCCTGTTTAAGTTGTTCCTCCTCCCTCTGGAAAAAAATTATGTATTTTTACATTAGAAAAAAAGACTCTTTTTCTTTCTACAAGCTCTTATGGAAGCTTTTCTCTCTTACCTTTTTCTTTCCCCTTTTTCTCTCTTTCTGCAAAGAAAAAAAAAAGACTTATTGACTTTAGATCTGTGGATAATTATTTCTAAGCAATGTGTTTGTATTCCTCAGTAATCTTGACTATATCAGATACCATTTATGAAACATTCTTGCTATAACTAAGTGCCTATCCAAGACCCCGACTGAGTCTCCAGCACCTGATACACAGTGAGCTGCTATTCCACACCCATCACGTGGCACTCTTGCCAGTCCTTGACATTGTCGAGTTTTTCAAATGTTGGTAGTATTTATTAAAGATGAAGATGCACATACC
Source organism: Plecturocebus donacophilus (assembly GCA_004027715.1). NCBI lineage: Eukaryota > Metazoa > Chordata > Mammalia > Primates > Pitheciidae > Plecturocebus > Plecturocebus donacophilus. The sequence goes on from PVKP010008800.1 coordinate 22,488, forward strand.
CTTCAACTGAGGATTTTCACTAGTGGGAAACACCGAAAGCTTCCTACATGTATATCCAGTGGTTTGTAGACAAATGTTACAGCCTTGTTTGTAACAAGTGAAAAATTGAAAACAATCTGGAAGTCCAGTGAAAGCAGTTTATTTGCTAGGTCATACCAGAAATCATCAATCGAGGTACGGAGAAATGGAACTGAGTACATAAGAAAACCAGTTTAAAGTCATTGAGCAGGTTCTCATTGGTAACAAGCTCCATACTGCTGAGATACAGGGACGTGGAGGGGAGAAAGCCGGAGTATTGATCCCCCACTCCTTGGATGTCAGCTCCCTGTCCTGTATGTGGGTGGAACATACTCCAGCTGCTCTATAGCAAGTCCCAGGTGTTTGCGGTAAGAAGCTGCTGGCATGTACAGGAACAGTGAATGCCAAACACTTAAAGCAATTGTATGTTTAAGTATATAAGCTCTGGATGCTTTTTTTTGTTTGTGGTAGACAGAGTTTCACTGTTGTTGCCCAGGCAGAGTGCAATGGTGCAATCTTGGCTCACTTCACCTTCTGCCTTCCCAGATTCAAGCAATACTCCTGCCTCAGGCTCCCAAGTAGCTAGGACTATAGGTGCACACCACCACACCCAGGTAATTTTATATTTTTAGTAGAGACAGTGTTTCACCATGTTGGCCAGGCTGGTCTCAAACTCCTGACCTTAAGTGATCTGCCTGCCTTGGCCTCCCAAAGTGCTGAGATTAACAGGCATGAGCCACCGCACCCAACAGATCTTCACTTTTTTTATGTAGTAAAAAGTATGAAGCCACACATGGTTTATTTAAAATACTTTATAATTCTAAAAAACACAGAAGCAGGAAAAGCAATTCTAAGTTCAAGCAAGGGATGGTGGTAGTTTGAACCAAAGGATTGCACGTAGTAAGGAATTGTGATTTAAGATATATTTTAAACTTGGCCATAGCAGGATATTCCCATGGAGTTTGACTTTGGTTTTGGCCCACTGAGTTTGAGATGCCTTTTAGAAATGAAGAAAGTAGAGAGAGAATAAAAGAAAAACTAGCGGGGCACAGTGGCTCACACCTGTAATCCCAGCATTTTGGTAGGCCAGGGCAGATGAAACACTTCACAACAGCTTGGGCAGCATGGTGAAGCCCCATCTCTACAAAAAATACAAAAATTAACTGGGCATTGTGGTACACACCTGTAGTCCCATCTACTCAGGGAATTGAGATGGGAGGATCAGTTGAGCCCGAGAGTTCAAGGCTGCTGTGGTGTGTCGTGATTGTGCTACTGCACTCCAGCCTGGGTGGGAGAAGAGACCCTGTCTTGAATCTGAAAACAATGGAACCATGCTTTCAGAATTCTAGAAAGAACGTTACTTTCAACTTATAAATCTGCATTCAGCCAAATAATCAAGGATTGAAGGTAAAATAATACATTTTTAGACAAGCAAAGATTCAGGTTACCTCTATTACTCTTTTCTTGGGAAGTATTGGAGAAAATATTCAAGCAAAATGAATGAGTACACAAACCAGAGAATGACATGGATCCAACAAATAGGATCCAACACAGGCAATATTCCAGATATGGAGCTGGCTTTACAAAGAAACAGTAAAAATATTAATAGGTTAGCTGGGTGGAATGGCTCATGTCTATAGTCCCAGCTCTTCGGGGGGCTAAGCAAGAGGATGGCTTGAGCCCAAGAGTGACAGACCAGCCTGGCCACCTTAGTGAGGTCTCCTCTCTTCATAATAGGGGTCGAGCATGGTGGCTCATGCATGTAATCCCAGCACTTTGAGAGGCCAAGGCAGGCAGATCATGAGGTCTGGAGTTCAAGACCAGCCTGACCAATATGGTGAAGCCACATCTCTACTAAAAATAAAATTGGCCAGGCATGGTGGTACACGCCTGTAGTCCCAGCTTTTCGGGAGGCTGAGGCAGGAGAATTCACTTGAACTTGGGAGATGGAGGCTGCAATGAGCCTAGATCGCACCACTGCACTCCAGCCTGGGTGACAGAGCAAGACTGTCTCAAAAATAATAATAGGTTATTGCCAGATTTGGGGCATTTGGAAAGAAGTTCATTGAAGATAAAGTAAAACAAGGGGGAAGGGTTAGTTAGGCAATCATTAATTCTAGGACAGAAGGAAGTACAGGATAGGAAGTCAGAGCATAATAATGATGTGGTGACTGCTTACTCCTTAAATCTGGTAACTACTTTGGGACAATATGGGAGGAAAAGTGAAGATGGCGTAAGAGCTAAATCCTAATCTGTTGTATCAAGAAATCCCTATATAATATATAAAATAATCAAGAAATGACTAGTTATGTAAGGAAAAAAATAGAAGACACTGCTAAAAGAGTTAAAAGTCATTGCCCTGGAGAGTTAGGAGGGATGGGGCAGGAAACTGTTAGGATGCATTATAAACTGAAAAGCCTTTTGAAAATTACATGTATTCATATATGCATTCACTTGAAAAGCTTAAACACAAGAATTTGGAAAATCCCGGGAAGGTAACTACCAGAAGGAAAAACTAACAGAATGAAAAGTGCTTACCTCTGGAAAGAACAACTGGCAGGACTGTTGTTTTCATTTTCAGAGTTTTAGAGTCATTTGATTTTACCTAACCATTTTCATATATTTCTTTCCCGTCTCTACTAGAAATACAAAAATTAGCTGGGCATGTTGGCGCCTGCCTGTGGTCCCATTACTCCGGAGGCTGAAGCAGGAGAATTGCTTGAACCCAGGAGGCGGAGGTTGTGGTGAACCGACATTGCGCCATTATACTCCAGCCTGGATAACAAGCGAAACTCCGTCTCAAAAAAAAAAATTCCATCTTAATAAAAAGTTACACTCGTTCATAAGTGCTGACCTCCTGTTCTTTGTACACCCCACACAAAATTTCAAAGCAACTTTGATGGCAATTTATCTCCATGATCAGCTTAAAAGTAGAGAAAGGAAAACAGAATTAGCCAAGAGTCGCACAAAACTAAGATCAGTTGTTAGGAACCAATCAAAATCAAGCCTCACTTTTTTCAGATTGGCTTATGGAACAGCACTATAAGGAGATAACTTGAGGCAAACATGTAAATAATAAAACATGTTTTAAATATTCAGGTTAGCATATTGTATGTTTCTGTGAGATTAAAATTGTGTGACATACCCACTTCCTTAAAGGCAGTGTTTCTCAAAATGTTGGACCTGCTATTCCTGATTCCTGAATCAGGGATGGGTCTCAGAATCTGCCTTTTAAACAAGCATCTCAGATAACCTGAAGCCTACTTAAGTTTGTAAGGCACTGCTTTTGCACTCTAAGAACAAAAGTTTTAATCCCCGTCTCTACAACATCTCAGTGAAGCAAAACAGAAAAGCAAATTATAAGTTAGTATAAGATTTCAGAAGGCAAAGTTGTGAAGATTAATTTCCTCCGCCTGGGCAACATGGTGAAGCCCCATCTCTACAAAAAATAACAACAAAAAAATAGCTGGTTATGGTGTTGTGTGCCTGTGGTCCCAGCTACATGGGAGGCTGAGGTGGGAGGATCACTTGAGCCCAAGAGGTGGAGGCTGCAGTGAACTAAAATTGTGTCATCACTCCAGCAGCCTGGGTGACAGACCAAAACCCTGTCTCAAAGAAAAAAATATTTCTTTGTTGCTGATATTTTAAGAGTGAGACATTCTTAAATGTGTGATGCAAATACATATAGAAGTATTTAATATCTGTAACTCCAAGAGAAACAGTAAACGAACTCAATAATAGATGTTCCTTAGCAAGATGCTTTCCTTATACAGGTAGTAAACTAAAAACTATAAAATTAATGACCTAATTAGACAACATGAGTGAGGGAAAGGTTGGCTGGCCAGCTGTTGTAAGGATTCAGAAAAATAGTTATCTTTGAAAGATTGAACCTTGTGATTAAAGATGATCCACCAGGGAGAAAGAAAAGAAATGCATAATGAAATGGCTTCTGGGAATAGAATTAGAGACTGTAAGCAGAAGATAATACTTTTTGTTTATTTTTTTTTGAGACAGAGCCTCAGTGTCGCCCAGGCTGCTCTGCAGGATGGCAATCTTGGCTGACTGCAATCTCCACTTTCCCAGCTGAATTCCCTGTAACTGGGATTACAGTTGTGTGCCACCATGCCCAGCTCATTTTTTTTTTTTTTTTTTTTTTTTTTGAGACAGTCTCTGTCACCCAGGCTGTGGTGCAGCAGCACAATCTCAGCTCACGGTAGCCTCCACCTCCAGGGTTCAAGTGATTTTCCTGCCTCAGCCTCCCAGATAGCTGGGATTATAGGCATGTGCCACCATGCCCAGCTAATTTTTGTATTTTTAGTAGAGACAAGGTTTCACCATGTTGGCCAGGCTGGTCTTCCTCAAGTGTCACCCAGGCTGGAGTGCAGTGGCACAATCTCAGCTCACTGCAACCTCCACCTCCCAGGTTCAAGCAATTCTCCTACCTCAGCCTTCCCAGTAGCTGGGATTACAGATGTGTACCACCACCTCCAGCTAATTTTTGTATTTTTAGTAGAGACAAGGTTTTGCCATGTTGCCCAGGCTGGTCTCAAACTCCTGACCTCAAGTGATCCACCTGCCTCAATCTCCCTGGGATTACAGGACTGAGCCATCACACCTGGCCAATTTTTATATTTTTAGTAGAGACGGGTTTTCACCATGTTTGCCAGGCTGGTCTCAAGTGATCAACTCCTGGCCTCAAATGATCTGCCCGCCTCAGCCTCCCAAAGTGCTGGAATTATAGGCGTGAGCCACTGCGCTCGGCCCAAGATAACTGTTACTTTCAAAGGGATAAAGCCCCTGGCCAAACAGGAAAGAGGGCCTACAAGCTACATGAAGTGCTGTTCTTGTTACCAGGGGTGAGTTGGGGGGAATTACTTTAATGACAATTTCTAATGATCTGCTCATGTCCTTTCTGTTCCCCAGCTGACCTCATGTGTACTAGGAAGTTACTCTGTAAATATAGTGACATTTCTGTTTAACATTTTTCTTTAAAAAAAAAAAAAAGGAGTACAAAATGCATCAGTGTGTGATATTTCAAACAGCTTTGTAGTAAATAATCAAATGTGAAATGTAATTGCTAGAAGAAAAAATTAAGTGCTGTCCACGCCTTTGCCCAGGAGCCATAAGACAAAGACAACACAAGACAAATCCTAAAGGGATGGAGTTTCGTCTGCAAGGAGGAAAAGACTTCATGATGCTGGAAGTCGGGAAAAACTGGAAGGAAAAGAGATTTTTTTCAGCACCTACCAGCCAAAGTAATTTGGAAAAGGGATCCTGAATTAGACTGCCTCTTTTTCAGTCTAGACAAGCTCCCCTTCAAAAGGCTGGAGACAAGAAGTTAGGAGACTTCCAGTTTATTATCACTGTCCACAGGCTGACTTCTCACTGCCGGTTGTCTTTACTTTGGATAGGTGAATTGGCAAAACAGACTAGGGCTCCTCCCTACACCATACCCCTCAGCATTTTATAATGACTAATTCAAGCACACAGAAAGTTGACAGAATTGTACAGTAAGCACCCATTTACCCATCACCTAGATTCTATCATTAACACTTTGCTATCTCTGCTTTATCATGTATTGAGCCATCCCATCCATCTATCTTATATTTTGATGCATTTTAAAGTTACAGATATCAGTGTGCATTCTTCAGCTTGCCTATTAACTGTTGTTTGCTTTTTTGGTAAAATTTACATAATGAAATAAAGATCTTAAGGAAAACATTCTACAGGTTTTGATAATGACATACACCTCTCTATAACCCAATCTCTATCACCCCAGAAAACTCCTTCTTACCCCTTTCCAGTCAGTCCTCAACCCCAACCCTCAGAGGCAACCACTATTTTTTTGTCATTATAGATTAGTTTTTCCTGTTTCTGAACTGCATATGAATAGAATCATATAGGATGCACTCTTTTGGTCTTGTTTATTTCAGCATGATTTATTTGAGTTTCGCCCAAGTTGTTCCCTGTATCAGTGGTTTGTTCCTTTTTATTACTACATAGTGTTAAAAGATAAGCTAAATCCTATTAAAATTATTAAAGAGTTTATTTGAGCAAACAGCAATTCACAAATTGGGCAGCTCCAAACCAAATGTGGTTCAGGGCTCTACCAAGTGAAAGCAAGGAAAAGGATTTTGTAACTTGGAAGCAAGGCAAAGAAAATAATGGCTTGGTTATGATTGTGTAGTTGCCTTATTTGGTCTCTCCCCACCATTGAAAAGTCCCTGGCTATATAAGTTAGTTGGTGGCTTCTGATTGAACTTAAACTTCATTTTGCTTTAATATAGGTATTTACAAAAAATAGCCCAAGTTAAGTTTAGCTTATCAAGGTCAAGTTTGTGTCCATGGATTAACTGGCTTTGTCTGCTCAAGAGATTTACAGTCCTGGGTCCATTTTCTCTTATTCTAACAGTAACATTCCATTGTACAATGCACCAGTTTATCCATTCATCTCTTGATGGCTATATGGACTCTTTTAAGGTGGGACTCAAGCCTGGCCTTGAAGAAGCTAGAAGAGTGATGGATAAGCATCAGGACAAGAACAGATACATATTTCAGGCAGAGGGAAAGACATGAAGAAACCTCATCTCCAGATTCCAAAACCCAGGACAAGCCCTTACTAAGGGAGGATGAGGTGTTATTAGGCCTATATTAGTCTGTTTTCACACTGCCCAAGACTTGGTAGTTTATAAAGAAAAGAGGTTTAATTGACTCACAGTTCTGCATGGTTGGGGAGGCTTCAGAAAACTTACAATCATGGCGGAAGGGGAAGCAGGCATGTCTTACATAGTGCTGGCAAGAGAGAAGAGAGCAAAAGGGGAAGAGCCCCTTATAAAACCACCAGATCTCATGAGAACTCACTATCACGAGAACAGCATGGTTGAAACCACCTCCATGATCCAATCACCTCCCACTAGGTCCCTCCCTTGACAGGTGGGGATGACAATTCAGATTACAATTTCAGATGAGATTTGGGTGGGGACATAGCCAAATGATGTCAAGGCCCCACCTCCACCAAGTGCCTACTTCATCTTTGCTGTGCCTCTCAATCTGTTCTCTTTAATAACTGCATATAGTTCATGTCTTCATTTTCTCTTACACTGCTGGAGAAACCTAAACTGGTAGTTTCTCAATCTCTGATCTCCCTCTCCAACAGTCTTTCATAAACATGGCCACAAAGACAATCTTTATTTTTCTTTTTTTGTCGAGACAGTCTCACTCTGTCCCCCAGGCTAGAGTGCAGTAGTGTGATCTTGGCTCACTGCAACCTCAGCCTCCCAGGTTCAAGTGATTCTCTTCCCTCAGCCTCCCCAGTGGCTGGGATTACAGGTGCCACTACCACACCCAGCTAATTTTTTGTATTTTTAGTAGAGAGGGGTTTCACCATGTTGGCCAGGCTGGTCTCCAACTCCTCAAGTGATCCACCTGCTTTGGCCTCCCAAAGTGCTGGGATATCAGGCATGAGCCACCATGCCTTTGTCTGAGACAGTTTCTGAACAGCACCTCTGATTATATCACTTTTTTGCCTCCTCAATGCTCCCCCAGCTAACGCCAAACTCCACTTCAGTCTTTAAGGCCCTCTACAGTGGCATTGACCAATCTCTCCAAATTTACCATCTACCATTTTCACTCTGTACATATTGTATACAAGCTACTTCGGCTCTTTACAAATCCCCAGACGGACCCTAGCTTTGCCATTCCCATGCCCTTCTTTTTGCCATTCTCTCTGCCTATAATTCCTCCCTCCTCACATCCTCCAATGCAAGTCCTACCTGTTCCTTAAAGCCCTACCCAAATCCCAAATTGAAACTCTGTCCTGAAACCTGCCTTCTCACCCTCCTCTGAACAATCCAGCACTACCTATTTCAGACCTTAAATACTGTTTTTCTTTACCACTGTTTGTTATTCTCTTCTTCTTTATCAATTAGGAATATTTTTAGCTGTGAGTGCTAGAAAAACCTAACTTATAGTAAGTGAAACAAATTGGGATTTTACTGACTCTGATTCTCTTGATTTTTTTCCCTCAAAAAAATCAAACCAAACTTGCTTTGGAGTTGCAAGATGGCTGCCATTGCTCCAGAGATCATGCCCATGTTCACAGTAGGAAGAAGACATACAGTGTCAGGCACATATTTTCTTTTTATCCAGAAAGCAAAATTTGCCTCACTCCTCTTTCCCCCAGCAGACTCTCCCCTTATATTTCATTGACTAGAACTAGGGCACAAGGCCACTCCTAGCTGCAAGGCAGGCGAAGAACACGGAACAAGGATTGTAGTGACTGACTCACTCAATTCACTGGTTTTTTTTGTTATTTGTTTTTTGAGACTGAGTCTTGCTCTGTTGCCCAGGCTGGAGTGCAGTGGCGTGATCTCGGCTCACTGCAACCTCCACCTCCCAGGTTCAAGTGATTCTCCTGCCTCAGCCTCCCACGTAGCTGGGACTACAGGTGTGTGCCACCATGCTCAGCTAATTTTTTTTGTATTTTAAGTAGAGATAGGGTTTGACTGTGTTAGCCAGGGTGGTCTCAATCTCCTGACCTTGGGTAGATCAGTGGTTCTTTTTTTTTTTTTTTTTTTTTTTTTAAAGATGGGGTTTCACCATGATGGCCAGGCTGGTCTTGAACTCCTGACCTCAGGTGATCCACCCACCTCGGCCTCCCAAAGTGCTAGGATTACAGGCGTGAGCCACCGCGCCCGGCCCCAGATCAGTGGTTCTTAACCCTGGCTACACATTAGAACCACTGAGGGATTCTTCAATGTCTGGCTCCACCTCTAGAGTGTCTGAGTCTAATTTATGCAGATCAGAATTTAGGAGCACTGGTTTAAAACCAATCATGATTCATCATCTGGGTCTGGCATATTGTTCCCCAACAAACAAAATAAGGGTCTCTTGGCAAGAAAAAATGGAGGATGGAGAGGAGAATACAATTAATCATGCTTACTTTTTCTACCCTGTCATATAACCAGCTGCTAAGGGCAGAAAACACATCTTATTTACTTTTGTCTTCCTGCAAGATGGCTAGAATTCAATAAAATGTTGGAGATCAGATAGACAGATATTGAAATATATTACAATACTGGTTAAATGGAATTTTGCATATTGTCTTTGGAATCTCATAAACTGTATAAAATTGATTCATCAGGAGAATTGGCTTCAAGTCTTAACCAATTTACAAATGAACTACTTGTTTTTTTTTTTTTAATCCGGAGGAAAAAACAATCAATATTATATATATATTTTTTTTGAGATGCAATTTCACTCCTGTTGCCCAGGCTGGAGTGCAATGGCATGATCTTGGCTCACTGCAACCTCCCCACCTCCCAGGTTCAAGTGATTCTCCTGCCTCAGCCACCCAAGTAGCTGGGATTACAGGCATGTGCCACCATGTCCAACTTTTTTTTTTTTTTTGTATTTTTAATAGAGATGGGATTTCTCCATGTTTGTTAGGCTGGTCTCGAACTCCTGATCTCACATGATCCACCCGCCTCAGCCTCCCAAATTGCTGGGATTACAGGTGTGAGCCACGGTGCCCGGCCCAATGCTTAGCTGTTTTAATGACATGTTTGTATGTTGGTTTTATTCTACGATAACTGAATAGAAAACCATGCTAATTGTCTCTTACTTACTGTATACCTGGTGGCCATGTGCCCAAAGTATGGGCAAAATACCTAGAAAGGAAATCTTCAGCTTCCTCTCCTGCCTTCCTGCATTTGCTTTCCTCCCAGGTTACCACTGACTCCAGTCTCTCCTATAATAAAAAATTTCAGACAGTGTGACACACAGAGACACATGGTCTCGTGACATGCTAACACAGTACCTGGGGGAGAAAATCCTGTGACTAATCTAGGATTGAAATGTCATTTTAGTTGCTACTATATATTCGAACTCATCATAATAAATTCCATGTGGCATCCACATTTGGAATTTACCTAGCATTTCATTATGTTAGCCACATTGCTATAAATTACATTCCCAGTCAATGGATTAAACAAACTTGTGCACTTTCCTTGTATTACCTTAAAAGTGAAAAGCAATGCTGTTCACCCACTGTGGTAGTAAAGACTTGCTAGCTGGCTTAGCAGATAAAACCCCAAATTCCAATGACTTAGCCCAATGGAAGTTTATTTCTTACACACCTGAAGTCCATCAAAGGTGTTTTTTTGTTTTTTTGTTTTAGAGACGGGGTCTTACTTGTCTCTAAAACAAAAACAAAAAAAGGCTTGTCTCAAACGCCTGGCCTCAAGCAATCCTCTTACCTCAGCCTCCCAACCAGCCTCCATACCCAGCTTAACACAGGTGTTTCTGATCAACAGGCAGCCCTCCAGGTAGAGACTCAGGGATCCAGGCTCCTTCCATCTTGTGGCTTGTATCTTCAAGAAGGGATTTCTAAGCTTGTTGTCAAAGAGGAAAGTGCATGGAGGATCACATGTGGGAGGTTTGGCAAGGAGGGCAGGCTGGGAAGTTGCACATACTACTTTATCCACGTTCTTCTGGCCAAAACTTCAACACATAACCATACCAACTGTAAGGAGGCTGGGAACTGTAGTCTAACTCTGAACCAGGAGGAAGAATATACAGGCTTGGCGAACAACTAGCCAGGCTCTGCCATCCCCATAAAAGAAAAAAGACACCAGGCTTACAACCTGACTCCTGCTTCCCCACATTTTTCAATTTTTTGGATCTTTGTTTTAGAATTAAGAAATTTGGATGGATGGTTTGGAAATGCATCTTGCTTCTAGTGAGGGTCCTTGAGGTGTTTAAAACCAGAAGACTCAAAAAGTTAATGCTAATTAGTCTTTAATGGTTGTGAAGAATAAAAGCAAGAGTTCAGGTCTCCTTAGAAAAGAATTCCATATTTTAGAAAAGTGACTCAATTATGGGCAGAGACAGATGTTACATTATCTCTCTTGTAAAAAAGGCAATGAAAGCCAGGTGCAGTGGCTCACACCTGTAAACCCAGCACTTTGAGAGGCCAAGGCAGGAGGATCACTTGAGCCCAGGAGTTCAAGAACAGCCTGGGCAATGTAGCAAGACCCCATCTCTACAAAAAATAAAAAAATATAGCCAGGCATGATAGCACATGCCTGTGGTCCCAGCTACTCTGGAGGCTGAGATGGGAGGATCATTTGAGCCCAGAAGGTCAAGGCTGCAGTGAGCTGAGATCGTGCCCTGCACTCCAGCCTGAGCAACAGAGTGAGACCTTGGCTCACACACAAAAAGGAATGAGTACCATGCTTGGCTGGTATGCGGAGATAATTTTATCATATAAGGTCTTTTCCTACATTACACATTGGGCTTGGGTTTCAGTTCTATATTATCTACATTTTCATTGCCTATGTCATTACATTTGGTGAAAATGTTCTGTTGTGGGATATGCTATTCTCGTTTATGCTTTCCATCAAGATTAGGAAGCCTGTCCTTGCCCAACGGGCCATTAGTAACATAGACTTCTCCACATTCTGTCCACAAAACTCAATGCTGGAAGGCCTTTGTTCCTGTATGTGAGGGAGAGGGAAATAAGAACCATGTGGCCTTTGTTGGTCAATGTTCCCTGCTGGGTTTCACCACTCAGTGTTCTCCCATGCTCACCCTCAGGCAGCCTGACAACTCAAACATTTTTCTCACTTCCCACCTCTACAGAACTTTGTGGCATTCTGGTTGAAATTAAGAATGTTCTCAATTTGCTTAATATGAACTCGCAGAGGACCAGAAGACATGCTTATTCAGATCAAACGGTTCTGCATTTCCATCTAAAAAACTTTAGCTTTGGCTGGGCACACTGGCTCATACGTGTAATCCCAGCACTTTGGGAGGCCGAGGCGGGCAGATCACCTGAGATTGGGAGTTCAAGACCAGCCTGACCAACATGGAGAAACCCTGTCTCTACTAAAAATACAAAATTAGCCAGGTGTAGTGGTGCGTGCCTGTAATCCCAGCTACTTGGGAGGCTGAGGCAGGAGAATCGCTTGAATCTGGGAGGCGGAGGTTGCAGTGAGCTGAGATTGTGCCATTGCACTCCAGCCTGGGCAACAAGAGGGAAATTCCGTCTTAACAAACAAAAACAAAAACAAAAAAAACACTTTAGCTTTTACTCTGGTACATAAATATAATTATATTGGTCAGTTTTCCATAGAAACAGAACCAGTAGATATATATCTATATAGATATATAGAGATATATATATCTCCAATAGAATAAACTTCTATTTTAACCGGAAACTATTTTCCCCAAAACTAGCCATAAAACCTAAAATCAGTACTCTAATCTTCCCCCATATCTGTATAAAAATGGGCCGCAAAGAAACTCTCTAACCTACCGTGTTTGATGGTAGGCCATAAGCCCCCACTTCTGGGAAAGGTCCTGCCCTGTGCCCTGGAGGCATGTGCAGCGAGGCCGGGAGGAATCTGCACAGATGGGTCTTACTGGGTCTCCCTCTCTGCTGCCATCACATCTTAAATCACAGCCTTTTGTCCCATCGCAGTTCTACGTGGCTGTCCATTCTTCATTGAATCTAAGCATAAAAATAGACAGTTTTTCTGGGGTCTTTGGGTCTGCATTCCGAAAGCTCCTGTGTTGCATAAAACTAGGTTTCAATAAGTTTGTAACGCTTTTGTCCTGTTAACTTGGCTTTTGTTATAAAAGTGTCAACCATGACTCTTATGATGGATAAGAAAAGGTACCATCCCTTTCCATACCTACATAGGTGTTACCTATATCTACAAAATACTTTCATAGCAACATCTAGATTCATGTTTGTTTACATCACCAAGTACTAAAGCCTGACCAAGTTAGCAGAAAAAACTAATAATCATAGCAATCAAAGTAACAAAATGCAATTGTGCTGTATGCCTCCTTGGAATTATTCCATTGTCACATCAGGAAGTGTCTTGGGAAAAAGGCAACATTCTCTTAAGTACTGAAGTCACATTTGTTCATCACTCAGAATGCATCAGAGTTTGTGGTTCGGTCTAAGTGAGATGACAAACCACATTCCAGAGGTTGTTGATCCGTGGTTGGGTCTTAACTGTTACCACCTTCCCCATAGTTCAGTGATTTTTCAAGCTTCGATCAAAAATGAAAAATGAACTTGAACTTTGAAGATTATCTTCCCTATGCTCCTGCAATTCCAACTCAAATAGGACATCCCACTCTTGCTTTTTTATTAGTGCTTGCAGGTATTTGCAGCTTTAAAAAAGCATCTTTCTGGAAAATCAAATCTTAAAATATTCAAACAGCTGGCCTTCAGCTCTGCAAACTTTGAACAATAATGTCCATTGAATGCAGTTTGTCAAAATCTGTTTCTTTTCATAGCCTGTGGCTTGTGAGTGATTTCTGGGAAATGTTGATGATAAGATAAGCTCTTTTCAGATGGTTTCAAAAGGTAACCCCCAGGTAGGTAACTGTCAGGCAGAGGCATCTTTTCAGAGGAGCAAGGGGGTGAGCAAACTCCTCTGCACCCAGCTATTGTCACTATTGTTGCAGAAGTGTCATGAAGCTGCCCATTCAATGCATGAAAGGCGGAACAGGCAGCAGCGTAGGATGGGATCGAGGAGCTTCAGCGTTTTGTATTTTAACTTTTCGGCACAATGTTAGAGCCGGCAGAGGGCAGGACGACAGCTCCACGAGCCAGCCCTCAGATCCGTCCTTGAGTCACTCTGTTAAGTGGAACTGGATTATTGTCTTGTTGGAGACCTGCAGAAACAGCTCATGGGAAAGAACGATTTGTACCTGGAATATATTCATTAGCTTATGTGTGAAAAGGCCACACGTGGATAGAAGCCATTATCCTGGCATTCTTTGCACTCTGGCAGCCTTGAGGCTGGACGTGCAGAAGCTCGCATGCCGGCGTGGCTGCAGTCTCCCTTTGTAGTCCTGTGGGCAAGCACTGGCAGGAGGTGGTGGTGGGAGGGGGCGGCTGAGACTCCCCTGGATTTGGGTAAAAAGAAAGCAGAGAAGGCAGATGCCTTGTATGCACAGGTCCTGTGATTAGGGCCTATTTTCAGTTCATAGGGACCCTCCTACTGGTCTCCGTTGAATTGAGAGGGGATTTGGTTTCCTTTGCTAGCTGGCTCTGCCCACTCATATTTACAATTACACGTTTTTCATTGTCATAAAATACATGTAATATGCGCCTTTTTTTTCCTGCGTGTCCTCTGTCAAAATCTGCACAAAGACAATGCCGTTTGCCCTAAAATGGTGGAAGGAGCCTGGCCTCAGAGATCCAAGGCTTGGGTTTCAATCCTAGGTCCACCTTGGAATGTTCATTAAAATCTTTAGTTGCGAGGAACAAACACTAGAATCACCTCATGTGATTGGGTGAGACATGGTGTTGAGTGTAAAGAGACACACGCAAACCAGAACCTGAAGGCCCCGGGGTCCAGGGACCCTGCTGGGAGTCACCTGGGGTCTCTTTTTCATGATTGTGTTTGAATACTCCATCCTACCCTTCCACCAAAGGCTTTTGTTTGAGAATTCCATTACTAACTCCTCATTTTCTGTCTCTTAATTCAAATCCTCAATTGATAATATAATCATCCCAGCTCATCTTTTTAAATCAGACCTTATAATAGCCCAATAAGGCTTCATTGCCTATGGGATAAGAGGGCCCTTCCAGAGCAGCCATGAGCAGCCTGCTTCTCTCCCTGAATGAGATGTGAGGGATGGGCACTCAGAGGCTTGGCTTGTCCAAACACTAAGACAAGTTGCCTAAGCCTTCCCCGACTAGTTTCCTCAACTGGAATATGGTGGTAGCACCTGCTGCAGCCCACAGAGTTATCACTCATGCACCCAAAAGTCATTGTTATGGGCTGAATATTGCCCTAACTGCCAAATGGATGGTATTTGGAGGTGTGGCCTTAGGGAGGTTAATTGAGTTTACATGAACTCATGAAAGTTCATGCTATTTCCATGATGGGAATAGCATCCATACAAGGAGAGGAAGAGACCAGACCTCCACTTTTCGAGGATACAGCAAAAAGGCTGCTAGCCATCTGTAAGCCAGGAAGAACGTGCTCTGAACAGGGAAAGAGTACATCATTGTCTCCTGACAAAGATTAGTGGTGTTTGCCTTAACTAAATTTAATCTGGCCCAGGTTAAGGATAAGTTGTAGTGTCAGAGTTTCAGGGTTGTGGGTGTGCGTGCGTGCGTGTGTCGCCTTATGGGTGGATATTCTTTGACAGGCTTAGTAGTAGATTTTTTTATGCTCCATGAGGCTCTAGCCCAGTCCAGAACTCCCACTGTTCTGTCTAGTAATATTCTTGGCTATCTCCATTGTGGACACAAGAAACTAGACTGCTCTAGAGAGGATTGAAGATAAAAAAAAAAAAACATGTACTTATAAGTTAGCTGAAAGGAAAAACATTAATAAAGCAGAGACTAAAGATACGCTGAAGAGAGGTGGAGGTAGAGGTGGAGGATGCTCTGAGGGCTCCAGAGTCCAGGTGAAGTGGCTGGCCTTGTAGAGGAAGGGCAGAAAGGAAGCAGTAGAGAGGGTAGACCCAGCTCACCAGGTACGTGAAGCAGGGAGGATCTCACATGCGGAAGAGGAAGTCGTTCATTTGTGGAGTTTAAATCTCTATTGCTATGGGGTGAATATTTGTCCCCTCCAAAACTCATATTGAGATTTAACCCTCAATATATTGAGAGGTGGGGACTTTAAGAGATGATTGGGTCATGAGGGTTCTGCCCTTAAAAATGGATTAATCCTGCTGGGCTTGGTGGCTCATGCCTGTAATTCCACTTTGGGAGGCTGAGGTAGGTGGATCACTTGAAGTCAGGAGTTTGAGACCAGTCTAGCCAACATGATAAAACCCTGCCTCCACTAAAAAAATACAAAAATTAGCCAGCATGGTGTCAGGCACCTATAATCCCAGATACCTGGGAGGCTGAGGCAGGAGAATCACTTGAACTCAGGAGGTGGAGTTTGAGTGAGCTGAGATCATGCCACTGCACTCCAGCCTGGGCAACAGAACAAGACTCCATCTCAAAAAAAAGAAAAGGAAAATATGTATATATAAATGGATTAATCCACTCATGAATCAATGAGTTAATAGATTAGTAGGTTAATAAATTAATGGGTGGCTTTATCAGAAGAGAAAGAAGGACCTGAGCTAGCATGCTCGGCCCCCTCGCCATGTGATTCCCTGTGCCTCCTCAGGGACTTTGTAGAGAGTCCCCACCAGCAAGAAGGTTCTCACCAGCTGAGGCTCCTCAACCTTGGACTCTCAGCCTCCATAACTGTAGGAAATAAATTCTTTTTCTTTGTAAACTACACAGTTTAATGGACTGTTTTCTGTGGACATCCCTGAATATGGAGAGATGGAACAAGGCTCTCTGAGGAGGAGGAGCACGTGCTTGAAGAAAGTGAGCTCCAGGACTGGCAGTCAATGTGAGACGGAGCTGGCCAAAAACCAGAGATATGTAAAGGTCAAGGCAACACACGCTTAGACCATGAAGTGTATATATTATACCTGTCAAGGTAATATACATTTGGGGATGAAAAGGAAGGACAACATCTCACATATTCCAGTAGAAAAGGACCTGGGAAAGTCATCATTTTTTCTTTATAAACACAGAATAATTTGTAGAGAACGCTAAGAGAAAAACACAATGATTGAGGTTTGCACAAGCAAGTACATTTTAAGTTTCAGCCTCCCTAATATATTAAAAGTACTGAAAAATAGAGAAGAAAGGGAGCAAAAGCTGATAGGACAAATGAACAAATGATATGAAGGTCAAAAAATAGCTCTTAAACAGAAATGGCTCTTAAAGATACGGAAGGCTGCTCAACATCACTAAAATTCAATAAATGTCAATTAAAACTACACCATAAAACTCAAAGCTTGACATCATTCTCGGGTACAACCCCTGTAAACGGAAATTTAGCAAAATGAAGTACACGGCACTACTTATGTAGTCTTCTTGCCAACAAGTTTAATCTGAGTTAAGCCTCTGGACTCAAATTTCAATTTATAGGAAAGGCAGGGGCATAGGAAGTCAAATGGTATCATCACAAACCCAGAATATAGTACTTTTTTTTTTTTTTAAGAAAGGTAGCCTGGACCCTTACAAATGTTCATGCCATAAACCAGAAACAATCCAAATGCCTATCAACAGTGGAATAGATTAATAATTTGTCATATAGTCGCACAATGGAATGCTTGAATTATATATAAGAGAATAAATTTACAAATATGAGATTGAGTAAAAGAAACAGAAATAAGAAATAATACTTTTCAGTTGCATTTACATAAAGTTCATAAACAGAAGAAACTAATAATCTATGGTATTAGAAGCCAGGACAGTGGTTTCACTTAGAGGGATTCAATTTGTGAAAATTCATAGAGTTGTAAATGGGATTTGTGAAACTCTTTTTAAATTTTTTTTTATTGTGGTGTGGTGTAACACATACAGTGATGTGCATAAAGTATAATAATCTTAACAAGTGCAGTTAGATGATATTTAACATTTATATGCACCCTGCAACCACCACCCAGATCAAGATATAAAACACCTTCAGCACCCCAGAAGCTTCCATGATACTCCGCCCCAGGCTATATCAACCCCCACTCCATACATACATATATATATATAACCACTTTTCTGACTTCTACCATCTTTGGTTAGTTTTTTTCTGTGCTGAACTTTATCAGACTTCTATGTCTGACTTGTTCATGTCTGACCTTTCTGGTTCAGCATAATGCCTCTGGAATTCATTCTTATGTTGCATATATCAATAGTTTGTTTTTTTAATTGTCAGCTGGGTGCAGTAGCTCACATCTATAATCCCAGCACTTTGAGAGGCCGAGGTGGGCAGATCACCTGAGGTCAGGAGTTTGAGACCAGCCTGGCCAGCATGGTACAATCCTGTATCTACTAAAAACACAAAAATTAGCTGGGCATGGTACCAAGTGCCTGTAGTCCTGGCTACTTGAAAGGCTGACGCAGGAGGATTGCTTGAGCCTGGGAGGTGGAGGTTGCAGTGAGCCAAGGTATTATGCCACTGCTCTCCAGCCTGGGCAGCAGAACAAGACTCTGTCTCAAAAAAATAAATAATAAAATAAAAATAATGAACTGTCATGTATTAGTCCACTGTATGAAACATAGCACATTAGTCTGTTGGTGGATATTTGGGTAGTTTCCAGTTTTGAATGATGAATAATTCTTGTACATGCGTTTTCATAGATATAGCCACTCATTTCTCTTTGGTTATTAACCTGAAAATGGACTTCCTGAGCCATTGGATAGGCACACATTTAGCTTCAGTAGGTACTACCAGTTTTCCATAGTGATTAAGCCACCTTTACTCATACCAGTAATGTATGAGAGTTTCAATATTTTTATAATTTCATCAAATCTTGGATTTCTCGTTTTATTAATTTTAGCCATTTTGATGGGTGTATATTTTATTATGGTTTTAATTTGTATTTCTCTTATGACTAATGATATTGAATACGTTTTCATAAGTTCATTAGCCATTTGGATATCTTTGATATAGTTTGTATATTTGTCCCTACACAAATCTCATGTTGAATTGTAATCCCCAGTGCTAGAGGTGGGGCCTGGTGGGAGATGTTTGGATCATGGGGATGGATCCCTCATGGCTTCGTGCTGTCTTTGCGATAGTCAGTTCTTGTGACATCTGGTCATTTAAAAGTATGTGGCACCGC
The DNA here is from genome assembly GCA_004027715.1 of Plecturocebus donacophilus. NCBI lineage: Eukaryota > Metazoa > Chordata > Mammalia > Primates > Pitheciidae > Plecturocebus > Plecturocebus donacophilus. Next base: position 41,175 of record PVKP010008800.1, read on the forward strand.
CTCCAACACACATACATACTTTCTCTCTCTCTTGCTCCTACTTTTGCTGTGTTACATGCCCATGCCTCCTTTGCCTTCTGTCATGACTGTAAGCTTCCTGAGGCCTCCCCAGAAGCTGAGCAGATATTGGCACAATGCTTCCTATGAAGCCTGCAGAACTGTGAGCCAATTAAACCTCTTTTCTTTATCAATTACCCAGTCTCAGGTATTTCTTTATAGCAATACAAGAATGGCCTAGAATATGCTTTTCTTGTGGAGTACCTGTTAAGGCATTTACCATTTTTTAAAAAAACACTTGGGTTGTCTTTTTCTTATGGATTTATAGTTCTATATATATTCCGGATATCTGAGAACTTTCACAAATATAAACTCTGAAGCTATCCTCTCAATCTGTGGCTTTCTTTTGTCTTAAATTTGTCTTATAATAAACAGACATCATTTTATCTTCTGATGAACAGATATTATTTTAATTACCTCTATTAGTTTTTTTTAGGTTATTGCTTTCTTATTTTCCATTTTAGAAATATTTGCCTCCATAGATCAGAAAGACATTCTTACTGTTTTTTAGAAATATTATTATTATACCTCACACATCTCAGTCTATGATCCACCTTAATTTTTGTATATGATCTGCAATAGGACTCACATTTTATTTTTTCTCCAATGTCTTAGTCTATTTGTGTTGCTACAAAGGACAACCTGAGGCTGGGTATTCCTTTATAGCGAAACACTGTGTGTCTGTGTGTGTGTAAAAAGAGAGACAGAGAAAGCAGATGAGCAAAATATTAACAATTCTTGAATGTAAGCTGTAGTTTTCTGTATATATTTTAGTTTATAAAGAAAAGAGGTTTATTTGACTCATTGTTCTGCAAGCTGTACAAGCAGCATGGCACCAGCATCTGCTTCTGGTCAGAGCCTCAGGATGCTTCTACTCATGAAAGAAAGTGAAGCAGAGCCAGCATATGCAGAGATCTCATGGCAAGAGAGAGAAAACAAAAAAGAGTAGGAGGTGGCAGGGGAAGTGTCAGGCTCTTTTTAACAACCAATTCCCTTGGGTACTAATAGAGCAAGAACTCACTCATTATCTCAAGGACAGCACCAAGCCATTCATAAGGGATCCTCTCGCATGACCCAAACACCTCCCATTAGGCCCCACCTCCAACACTGGGGATCAGATTATGAGGTTTGGGGGACAAGCATCCAAATGATAATACTCATATAAATGACCCACTGCACCAGGCCATCCATTGAAAAGGGCATATGTTCCTCCTCTGGACTGCAGTGGTGCTTTTGCCATATGTTAAGTCACTGTATATGCTTGGATCTATTTCTGGACTCTGTTTTGTTCCCTTGATCTTTTGTTTTCCCTGGAGCTAATATCATACTATCCCAATTATTCTAACCTTATGGCAAATCCTGAAGTCTTATCATGTAAGTTCCCCAAATTGTTCTTTTTCCACATTGCCTTAGCCATCCTAGGTGCTTTGCAGTGCCATATAAATTTTAGAATCAACTTGTCAATTTCCACATAAAGATTTGCTGGAGTTTTGATTGGGATTACATTGAATCTAGAGATTAATTTTTTCTTTTGCTTTTTTAGACAGGGTTTTACTTTGTCACCCAGGCTGGAGTACAATGACATGGTCACAGCTCACTGTAGCCTTGAACTCCTGGGATCAGCTTCCCTAGTAGCTAGGACTACAGGCATACACCACCATGCCTAGCTAAGCTTTTTTACTTTTTGTAGAGGCAAGGTCTTGTTATGTTGACCAGGCTAGTTTCAAACTCCTGTCCTCACGTGACCTTCCCACTTCAGCCTCCCAAAGTGCAGGAATTACCAGGTGTAAGCCACCACCCAGGGCTGAATCTAGAGATTAATTTTCAAGAGTTAACATCTCTCCATTAATTTAGCTCTTCTTTAATTTCTGTTATCAATATTATATAATCTTTAGCCTAGAAGGAAGGTCTTACATATGTTAGATTTACTTGTGAGAATTTGGTGCTTTCTGATTTTATAAGTGAATTAAATTTTTTTTTGCTAGCATATAGAAATGATTTTTGCATAATGGCTGTATCAAGAGACCTTGCTAAATTCATTTATTCTAATAGCTTATAGATTCTTTTGGATTTTCTTTGTACATGATCATGTCATTTGTAATAAAGAGAGTTTTCTGTTATTTTTTAATATTTTGTCTTATTATTTCTTTTTCTTGCTTATAATGCTGGCTACGATCTCCAGTGATATTTATACTTTACTGTATGTAAAATGTGCTTAAATTGTTTTAATTTAGTGACAAAGTGAGTTAAATTAAAAGAGACTAAAATAACATAACTAAATGTAATGCATGAAACCTGATTGGATCTTGATTTTTAAAAATTTATAAAAGGTTTGCTCCTACAATGAAAGAAATTTGAACATGACCTGAACATTAAATGAGTGAATGAAAATATTGTTAATTTTCTTTAAAATACTTTGATAATTATATAGAATATAGAAGTGTTCTGTTCTTAGGAGATGAATATAGAGAGAAATAATAGTCATGAGAAGTATTCAGCAAAGTGTGTGTGTGTGTGTGTGTGTGCAGAAAAAGAGAGACAAAGAAACAAAGCAGAGTGTAAAATGCTAACAATTCTTGAATCTAAATGGAGACTTGTGGTACACAGGCTTACAGTGTTTCCCATGATTCCCACTCCTGGTGTTCAGACTCTTAAGTGACACCTCTCCCTCTTCCTACTTGAGTGTGAGCAAGAATTATGACCTGCTTCTTGGCAATAACATATGGCAAAGGTGACAGGATATGTATAATCATCTAATTAAGTTCTCTCTTTTTCACTTACTAGCTTTGAGGAAGCAAGTGAACATGTTGGACAATCCCATACAACAAGGAAGTGCATGGCTTCTAGGAAGTAAGGGTGGCTTCCAGCTGACAGCCCGTAAGACACTGAAGACCTCAATCTTGTAGACAGTGGAGTGAGTTTAGAAGAGAGTCAAGCTTCTGATGAGACCACAGCCCTGGCTGGCATCTTGTGCAGTCTTGTGAAACCTTAAGAACAGAATCCAGCTAAACCATGGCTAGCGTCTTGATCCACAGAAACTGTAAGATAGTAAGTGTATGTTGTTTTAAGCAGCTAAATTTGTGGTAATATTACTGTACAGCAATAAAAAGCTAATACAAGATGTGATGGTTAATTTTGGTTTTAGGGACAGAGTCTTGCCTTGTTGCCCAGACTGCAGGCTGTGATCATCGCTTATTGTAGCCGCAAACTTCTAGGCGCAAGCCATCTTCCCACCTCAGCTTCCCGAAGTACAAGGATTACAGGTGTGAGCCACTGCTCCTGGCCTTGTGAGGATGTTTTCTGATGAAATTAACATTTAAATCAATAGCCTAAAGAAAATTGTCCTTCCTAATGTGGGTGGGCCTCATCAAATCAGTTGAAAGCCTGAATAGAATTAAAAGGCTGACCCTCCCCCAAGTAACAGAATTCTTCCTGCCTGACTGCCTTTGAACTGGGACATTGGCTTATTTTTCTCCCTTCAGACTCAAACTGAAACATCTGCACTTCCTCTTGAGCCTGCTGGCCTTTGGACAGATGCTACATTGTTGGCTCTACTAGTTCTCATATTGGACTGATTTATTGGCTCTCCTGGGTGTCCAGCTTGCTGATTTCACCCTGAAGATCTCAGGACTTGTCAGACTCCATAACTGCATGAGCCAATTCAAATCAATCAATCCTACTGGTTCTGTTTCTTTGGAGAACCCTAAGTAATATGCAAGAATATACAGATGTCATCACAATATTCTTTAAGCTTTTCTATATGTTTGAAAATATCTATGGTAAAAATTGGGGAAAATGATTCAAAGTCAGCAAGTGCCAGAAGAGAAGACAGTTCAAAGGTAGCTCTTGTGGAAATTCACTAGACTTTCTCCCTTCCTGATTCCCAACCTCCCTCCCTTCCCTTCCTACTTCAGTGAATCTACTTCATTTAATATGGGCTCTTAAACACACAATAGACACTGCAGTTAAACAGAAATAATAAATCTGCCCCCTTTTTTGTACAGATTTATCCTCTATAAACACTATGCTGATAAAGTTTGGCCTTAACCTTTGTTCTGTAAATGTTTCAGAATTTTTACTGCCACATTATAAGATAAATGTCAGTCTAAATGCAGGCTTTTCTATAAAACACAGCAGCTTCACAGATGGCCTCTAATTCATAGTCATAAAAGACAGGATGGAATTTTTTTGGTTGAAAATAATTTCAAGAAGATCTTCTTAAGTTCCCACCAGAACATAATGCTACTCTTGATCCTGCATGAGGTCAGTTTAATAAACTCGGATACCATCCTCCAGGAATTATCAGACAAACTGAAAAAATTATATAAAAGCAAGTTTTTAGCCAAGTACTAATACAAGTACTTTTTCTCAGAAACCTTGATAGTTATCCAGGGCTAAATAGCTGGCTTGCCCCAGGTCGCTTTCTCTGATAAGACTTGATGAAGAATCCTATACAGAAATTGCCCATGGTCAGCCAGAGGCAAACAATGGAGATATGCCTCAAATTAATTCTCAGAAACAGCTACCTTAAGGAAATCTATACCCCTTGACATTGTATTTTGAAGGAGGCCTACTGCATAATAGAGTACATTAGCATCATCTGGGGAGCTTAAAATACTGGTGCCTGAGTTCCTCTCCCCTCCCTATCCTATAGAGTCCAATTTTGCTTGGGGGTATAGACCAGGCATCAGAATTTTTAAGTTTCTTTGATTATTTTAATGTGCAACAAAGATTTAAGAATTATTGTAGTAGAGGTTCAATACATATTATTTGAGTAAATAAATGAACTCTATACATACTCTTAGATTACATTCAGAAAGTAACTTAAACAGCTTAGTATGAATCAATTTTTAAAGTATAAAACATTTTGGTACTCTATGATCTGAGCTGCTCATGCTACAGCAAAATGCTTAAACTTAGAGAAAAAAATAGGGTCAAAGATGGAGAAAAGACTAAAAATGTTTTCAGATTAGGCAAAGATACAGCAGCAGGTATTAAGTCTGAAAAGAAAAGACCTAAGAACTTGAGAATGGCCTTCACATATCTCAAGGGCAAAACTAGGGTCACAGATGACAGCCAAAGAAAGTTAGACATTAGCATAATACAAGACTTTCCTAAAAGGTGGTGTTTTCTGGGGATAAACTGAATTATCTTAAAATTGTGAGTAACTGGTCACTATAGGCATTCAGACATTGCCTTTTCAACTGCTAGGCTAGGTTCCTGCAGAGAAAACCCCTGGAGAAGGTGCTATATTAAGCATGTATGTTCTTTTTTGGCCATCCAGTATCCCTTTGCTCTTTTCCTAGTATTTTTCTCTGAAGGCCCACTCTTTCCCCACTTACAAAGTTCTGATGGAGCTGATTTTCTATCTAGTTCTAGGGGAGGAATGTTGATTCACTCTCAACCAACTGGCCCACTGTGGTCTCCCTACACAGGGCCTGGTTCAAGAATGAGCAAATGACCCAACTTGAGCCCATCAGAGCCAATTAGATTAAACTGTAGGGATTTTTCCTTAAGTTTTGGAAACTCTTTTACTAGATTTAAAGTTGGGAAATGTTTAGACTTAAAAGGAGGAATTTTAAAAATAGTGAAAATGCAATGCAGAAAATATGAATTTAGGAATAATGAAAAGAAAAGAAGTTTCAAATAATCTTATTAACAGCCTTAGAGAGATTAAAGATATTACATCTATGAAACAAGAGGATGATACCATAGAAAAAAATTCAGATACCAAGAAAGAGTTGTTACAAATTTAAAAATATGATGATGTTAGCAATAAAAAATTAGGAAGTTGAAAGATAAATTTGAGGAAATCTTACCAAAAGTAGTACAAAAAACAAAGAGATCAATAAAAGGAGAGAGATAACATATATACATATATAACACACATACATGTGTATCTATATTATATTCACATATATGTATATTTATGATATACATAAGTATATTGCTAATCTAGGAGGATTAACATGCTAAAAATAGTTATTCTTTCTCTCTGGAGGCCCAGAGAGAAAGAATAGAGAAAATGAAAGCAAATAAACTGTAGAAGAAGTAATACAAGCAAAATCCCTAGAATTGAAAAACAGAATATTTATAGTATAAGGTTTTACTACTGAAAGCACAGCAAAAATAAAAGACACACTGTCATTGTCTCTGAAGATAAATTCTTATTATCATAGCACTTGGAAGAAAGTAAAAACCAAAATACAGAAGTAAAGAAGCGTCTGGCCCTAACTCCGAAATGCAGATACAATGTTCTGCCTTCATAATACATATTACTCTTCAATAATTAGAAGTGAAAAATCCATAAAATACATTAAGAGGGCTTGATATTTTAAGGAATTTTCTAGTGGCTTCTTTCATAAATACGGCAACCAGAATCTCTGGTTTAAATGGGCCTAGAAAAGAAAGGGAATTGGGAAAACAGCCTCTCTTATACTTCTGCAGAGTGGATGGTGAAGTCCACCTGTCTTAGTTTATTTAGTGCTGCTATAACAGAGTACTTGAGACTAGGTAATTTATAAGAAATAGAAATTTATTTCTCACAGTTCTGGAGGCTGTAAAGTCCAAGACCAAGGGACTAGCGTTTGGTTTGGTGAGAGCCTTCCTGCTGTGTTCTCACATGGCAGAAGGCTGAAGGACACGTTGCATGATGTGTGAAGCCTCTTTTATAGGCTACCATCTTCAGGAATTATCAATCAAACTTTGGTTGATAATTCCTGGAGATGGCAGCCTTAATCCCATTAATGAGGAAGGAGCTACATGTCCTAATCATCTCTTAAAGTCTCTGTCTCTTAATATTGACAACACTTGAGTTTTGAAGGGTCACATATTCAAACCATAGCACCAATTGACTGGTATATAATCCTGTAATACTTCATGGGACTAGCAAATCTTTCAGGATGACTTCCTAAAGCCCCAAAATATCCTTGAAAGAGTACTGGATACAACATTTTACCAATGCTACAATGCATACCAAACATATCTGTAAAATGGCCAACCATAAAAATCACAAAGTTAAAATAAGTTTTGATAGTATGTTTCCATTTACTCAGAAATGCTCTTAATATTGCTATTTTAGTGTTGCAATTTAAAAATTAGGTTCCAATAGCTTCCTGCTCTGCACCTTCTCAGTGGACTCCCAGGAATCCTTCTTTCAACACTGCCAGTATGTCTCAGGCTGTTAGAGAAAACTGCCAAGGATAGTAAGCACCTTAGGACCAAGCCAGCAGATAATGAGATGAAGTTCATTTACAGCTGCTACAAACGAGCAACTGTGCATGACTTAAATACAGAAAGGCCCAGGATGTTAGCCCTCGAAGGCAAGGCAAAGCACATCCACTGGAATGAGCTGAAAGGCACTGCCAAGGAAGATGCTACGAAAGCTGATATCAACAAAGTAGAAGAGCTACATTAAAAAAAATAAAAAAAAAAAAACAGAATAAAAGAGACAGGATTTGGTTGCCAGCCATGCATTTAACCTAAACTTATACATTGCCTTGTTTTTTCTTATACTGTGGTTGATGTGAAATAGTGAATGTAAACAGTTAACCCAGTTTATTAAGGCTGTTCAGGATACAGTTCTAACAGATTAGGGGTTGAAATGATTACTAATCTTCTCCAAACAGTTTTTATCTGAGATCAATTAAAAGTGTATTTGTTAGTTTAAAACAAAAATTAAATTCCTTTATTTTTCTTTTAAAATAATTGACCCCAAGTACAAAGTGATAATTTTATTTTTGTTTACTCTCACGACATATTCCAGGATGACTTTGTGAAGAACTAAGTGTTCTGTTTAGTATTAAGAAAAAGTAAAATGTTAAGGGATGTTTCAGTTCTTTAAAGTTGAATAGAATAGCATTTGAATGACAGGATATAATTACAGATATGGTACAAAGTGTATGGTACAAAGTGTACCCAATCCCACCTCTTCATACTTAGCTGAGAACAGAGTGCTTCAGTGATACAAGATTAATAAAGTACCAAATGAAATAATAATTTTGGAAGAACCAGATCTTCTCAGAATTAGCAGAGCTGGAATAATTATCACGAAAATTTAATAAAATCTATAGCAACTATAATGGACTAGAATCTATATCACTCTTGTGTCATTTAACTGAAATCTGCCTCTTATTTTCATTTTATTGCTTTCCAGGAATATTTGTTCAAATACTCCAACTAAACTTATAAGTCCCCTATGGGCAAATACTATATCTTATATGTCTCTCTATATTGGTTTGAGTTTTTCTTAAAGCAGAACTTTGACAAGGTCTGGGAATATGTAGTTGATTTGGAATGCAACCCTAGGAAGCAGAAATTAGGGAATAGAGATAGTAAAGCAGGAGAGAAGGGCCTTAAAGGATGCATTCTCAAGGTCGCTATTATAGGTCCTAGGAGCCTGGCTGAAAACAGAGGTGGGAATGTGATGTAAGGCACGGAAAGCAACGGCGAGGTTCACAGACCTAGAATCCTACCCTACACTCAAAAGGCTCTTAGAGTTTTCTAATTGTTTAATCCACCCCAGCGGCTTCCCGAGTCTTCCTGCTCCAATCGGCGATAGCATCAAAGATCATCTGAGGAGGAGTTGTACTTTTCCTTTTACAGTGACATTCCAGGACCTCATTTCATTTTGTCAGGTCCATGTGTAACAGAAGACTTCTCATGCTAGCTTAATCAAATAAGGTATTTATTATGAGCCTGTGGATTCTCAGGAATCCCAAAATGAGCCCCAGGCTGAGTCTGGACTGCAAAATCTGAAGGTGACCCTCTTCTCTGCATGCTGCTTTCATTTTTCTCTGCAAGGTTTAAAATGAGCCATCAAGCCCAGGGTTTCAGGAATGAGAAATGGAGAAAGAAGGCTGAGTTGCTGCTTATAGATTCCCAAGAAAGCTAGTTGCATCCTGTTCTCCCCAAACTTTATGACCCAATAACCCCTCTTTTCTTTTTCTTTTCTTGAGATGGAATCTCACTCTGTAGCCCAGGCTGCAGTGCAGTGGGGGGATCTTGGCTCATTGCAACCTCTGCCTCCTTGGTTCAAATGATTCTCCTGCCTTAGTCTCCTGAGTAGCTGGGATTAGAGGCATGCACAACCTCGTCCAGCTAATTTTTGTCTTTTTAGTAGAGATGGGGTTTCACTATGTTATCCAGGCTGGTCTCAACCTCCTGACCTCAGGTGATCCGCCCGCCTTGGCCTCCTAAAGTGCTGGGATTACAGGCGTGAGCCACCGTGCCTGGCCGTATTGTTATTATAAATGCTGCACTGTGGCCAGGCATGGTGGCTTCACACCTATAATCTCAGCAGCTTGTGAGGGCAAGGTGGGCAGATCACAAGATCGAGAGACGGAGACCATCCTAGCCGACATGGTGAAAACCCATCTCTACTAAAAGTACAAAAATTAGGTGGGCATGATAGAATGCACCTGTAGTCCCAGCCACTCAGGAAGCTGAGGCAGGAGCATCCCTTGAACTCAGAACGTGGAGGTTGCAGTGAGCCGAGATCACGCCACTACACTCCAGTCTGGCGACAGAGTGAGACTCTATCTATAAAATAAGATAAATGCTGCAGTGCAAATTGACTAGTGGCTCCTTTAATTCTTCTTTACCTCTCTGCTGAATGTTGGTCACCATGGCAAGCCAGAATCTATCAGGATGTTGAAAATGTTTTCCTGGCCAGGCACGGTGGCTCATGCCTTTAATCCCAGCACTTTGAAAGGCCGAGATGAGTGAATCGCTTGAGGTCAGGAGTTTGAAACCAGCCTGGCCAACATGGTGAAACCCCGTCTCTACTGAAAATACAAAAATTAGCAGGTGTGGTGGCGTGTGCCTGTAGTCCCAGCTACTCGGGAGGCCGAGGCAGGAGAATCACTGAAGGGAGGCGGAGGGTGAAGGGAGCAGAAATTGTGCCACCGCACTCCAGCCTGGGCAACAGAGCGAGACCCCATCTCAAAAAGAAAAAAGAAAGAAAAAGGAAAAGAAAATGTCTTCCTGTTCTTTTTAAACTACAATTCAGTCATTGCTGTACTTTGCATAAGATCTTGAAACCCGCACAGAATATGGCCTTGCTAATATCCTGGGTGAAGCTCTTGCACAGTCACAGGGATAATCAATCTTCACTAGAATCAAAGAACACAAAATTCAGCCACCAGAAAGAAGTTCTAATAACAAGGAAAGGCGTTTTCTCCCAAGGAGCCTTAACACATAGATGGTTTTCCTCAGAACTTAAAGATATGGGTCATATTACACTGAAATGAAGTCCTCATAATCCATTTTAACATTCCCCGCTTAAAATGATTTTCTTTGAATTGGAAGCAAACCTCAAAGTTATATTATTAATTTTCTAGTTCTTAACCTCTGCAATCTCCAAGAAATAAAGCATCCCCAACTAAAACCTGTAAAGCATCAAATTATCCTATTATACAACAGTTATCACCTAAATAATACTTCAATACAGATTACAACAATTTGTTGTTTTAATCACACCATGATGTAAAAACACGAAATACTTTTGAAGTTTTAAAAATATATAGCTTTGTTATTGAACCTTAACCAGGTGTATTAGTCCACTGTCATGCTGCTACGAAGAGATGCCCGAGACTGGGTAATCTATAAAGGAAGAGTTTGAATTGCCTCACAGTTTCACATGGCCGGGGAGGCCTCAGGAAACTTACAATCATGGTAGAAGGCGAAGGAGAAGCAGGAACCTTCTTCACAGGGCAGCAGAATGGAGTAGATGCAAGCAGGGAAATGCCAGACACTTCTAAAACCATGCTGGTAAGACTCACTACCACCAGAACAGTGCAGAGGAAACCGCTCCCATGATCCAGTTACCTCCACCTGGTCCCACCCTTGACACGTGGGGATTATGGGGATTACAATTCAAGGTGAGATTTTGGGTGGGGACACAAAGCCTAGCCATATCACAAGGAATCACTTCTTAGTTTTCATTCTTCCTTTTCTACATGCTTGCCAGGTAGGAGCTACAAGCTCAGCCTTACAGGAACAGTTGCTATTTGAACTCTTTTTCCTATAGTAAGATGCTGGACTTTCCCCATTAAGGCCCGTCTCAGTTTGGCCTGAATTTCATCTTGTCTTCTCCATCCTGTGACGCCCCCATCCCCTACATAGTCATCAGCCTGGTTTGGAGACAGTTTCTTTCTCCCTGCAGTTCCTGTGCTCACCCAGCCTATAACCTTAAAAAAAATTAAGAAGATCTCTATAGGGCATAAATCAAATGATAAAGAAAAATCCCCTCTAAATGGCAACAGCCTGCAGGAGAGATGAGTATCCTGAGGCTTATCGGTGCTTTCAACAGATCCACCTGTCATAACATCACATGAAAGTCACTGTGATGTGTGAGGAAGCAGTTAAACCGAGTCAAATGCCCTTCTTCTGAATGATATATTAGTTCTCTTAAGGGGCCCATATAACTAATAGCTGCCCAACATGTAAAGTAAGCACCTCCAACTGAGGGAACAATTGTAACAACTAGATAGAGGCCCAATTGCAGCCCGGTTCTGTGAGGCATGTCAATAATCGGACCAAAGGCAGAGGAAACATATGTTCCAGAAATGACAGCTGGATTCATGAATTTTAGAAAGGTGAGACATTTCCATGAGATTATAAAAAAAAAAAAAAAAAGGAAGGAAGCCTGGTGCAGTGCTCATACCTGTAATCCCAGCATTTTGGGAGGCTGAGGCAAGCAGATTGCTTGAGCCCAGGAGTTTGAGACTGGCCTTGGCAGCAAAATTAGATCCCAATCTCTAGGAAATTTTAAAAATTATCTGGGCATGGTGGCGTTTGCCCATCATCCCAGCTATTAGGAGGCTGAAGCAGGAGGATCTCTTGAGTCCAGGGGTTCAAGGCTGCAGTGAGCTAAGACGGCACCACTGCACTCCAGCCTGGCTGACGGAACGAGACCCTGTCTCAACAACAACAAAAAAGGTGGGAGTGGGCTGAGGGGTGTTCACATTCTTGGGCTTCCAATCCATACAACTCTGGCGATAAGAGGAAACCTTTAGGTTCAGCCTGTCCCTACGGCCCAGCAGCACGGCAACACCTGCCAGCCTTGCTGTGTGGCCATGCTCTGCCCTCAGGGCCGGATTCTGTGACTGCCCAGGCCTCTTAACCAAACGGACACTGGTGATCTCAGTTCTGCAAGCAAGGTACCAGTCACTGCCGCTCCCTTCCCAACTCTGCTTGTCTTTCCTGTCCAATACCAGTTCCCCAGGAGCAGTGTCTGATGAGAAGTCCTGCTGTTTCACTAATTGGTTGTGCCATTCAGGGTGAGTAATTGAGCCAGTCAGAACCTCAGTGTTCTTTCGTGTAAAATGGAGTGTTTGGATAAAATCGTTTCAAAGGTCTCTGAATTCTGGCATACCATCGCCTCCCTGTCAGGCTCTTAGAGACTGCGGCTGTCCCTGATGAGTCTTTTGTCCGTAGAAAGGGCGAGTAGCAATTAAGTGCTCCAAACAAACATGTTACAACATATTCTTTGTAAAATATATGATTTCCTGTCAATTCATCGTTAAAGTAACTGTAATTTTTAGATGAATTCTCCCCAGTCTAGAACTGGACCAGATATAGAATAAAATTTTCTTCTTACATAATACTGTATATCTTATGCTGACATAGAGTACGAAACAACCAGTATTCTTGAAAATAAGGAAACCAACACTGGCTAACATATACAGAAAAGAAGTTTATTGAAAGCATACTGGAGGTCTCAAAAAATGTCAAGGAAGGGCTGGGTGCAGTGGTTCATACCTGTAATGCCCGCACTCTGGGAGGCTAACGCAGGAGGACTACTTAAGCCTAGGAGGTCAGGGCTGCAGTGAACCATGATCACGTCACTTCACTCCAGCCTGGGTGCCAGAGAGAACTTGTCTCAAAGAAAAGAAAAGGAAAAGGAAAGAAAAGAAAGGAAAATCTCAGGAAGAATGGAGAATTCGCCTTGGAAACAGGAACTCAGGTACACAGGGCACAATCAGGATCCCTCCAGAGATTCAGTCTACAAAGGGTGCCAGCCCTAACATCATCAGCCCCAGACACTTGTCAGCATCCACTGAAGTCTCAGTCCCATCCAGCAGCCACTTTGAATAGTCTCTGCTCTCTCTGGCCTTGGTATCACTCCCTGAAGATCCAAAGCCTCAGGAAAGAAGATGTGATTGGCAGAGCCATGGTCAAATGTTCACACACAGGTTCAAGGAATCTGGAGGGAGAGTCTTCTCTCTTCTCCAGCTTCCAGAGTGGGAAGCAAGATCTTGGCCTTCACTGACCTTGTACTTGCCAAAACAGAGAGGTGTTTGGATGCTGAGCAACCCAAAATGACAACGTTCACTACAGTTTTCTCACGATGATAAATGTAACACATCCTGAAGGCCTCTATAAGCGGCTTAATTATACTATGGATAGGTTTATATCTGATCAATGATTCCAACATGACTTTATCTCTTCATTGATTTACATGAATCAGTATCCAGCTAATGAAAACATATTCATCAGTATACTGATTAATTTATCGGGCTGGCTTTTCATATGTGCATGACTCCTCTGCATGACAAAATGAGTACTTTGAATAATGAATCACCGGAAGAAAAAACACATCTTCATTTTGAGCAGTGGCTGTCATTGACTTTTTTTTTGAGACAGAGTTTCGCTCTTGTTGCCCAGGCTGTAGTACAATGGCGTGACCTTGGCTCACTGCAACCTCTGCCTCCCGAAAGGTTGGCGATTCTCATGCCTCAGCCTACGGAGTAGCTAGGGTTACAGGTGCACCACCACGCCCAGGTAATTTTTATATTTTTAGTAGAGACAGGGTTTTGCCATGTTGGCCAGGCTGGTCTCAAACTCCTGACCTCAGGTGACCAGCTGGCCTCAGCCTCCCAAAGTGCTGGGATTACAGGAGTGAGCCACTGCACCCCGCCTGTTGTTGACTTTTTTTTTAGACGGAGTTTGGCTCTTGTTGTCCAGGCTGGAGTGCAGTGCCACGATCTCGGTTCACTGCAACCTCTACCTGCCAGGTTCAAGCAATTCTCGTGCCTCATCCTTCCAAGTAGCTGGGATTACAGGCATGCACCATTATGCCTGGCTAATTTTTGTATTTTTAGGAGAGACGGAATTTCACCATGTTGACCAGGCTGGTCTCAAACTCCTGACTTCAGGTGATCCGCCCACCTCAGCCTCCCTAAGTGCTGAGATTACAGGGGTGAGCCACCGTGCCCAGCCCACTGGCTTTTAAAGCGAAAATAGTACCTAGTATTTAGTACTGGAAGAAAGTTCTTTGCAAAGCTGATATTATTTTCCTAAGATGTTGTATTGTGCTAGTTTTATATATAGGTCAGCAGGGATGTCTAAATTACCTGGAGGTTAGATGACAGATGTCAGAAGAGACATCAGAGCGAAATCCTCTCAGTGTCTTCTCAGAGCATATTCACTAAACCTCAGAAACAATTCTACCCTAAAAACAAAACTGGCAAGGAAGTTCTCACTGAATTGTGTGGTGTGATGTCAAGGAGCTGAGTTTAAAAGAGGCTTTCAGAGTAAAAGTTAAGCTCACTGAGAGGAGCTTGGCTGAAGAAGGGAGGGGCATCATTGCATAGAAGGACTTTTGTTTTCATTTTTAAGGCATTTAGGGGCCAACCAACAAAAACTTCCCCAAAGAGAAATAAGCAGCCAGCAACCCAGAGTCCTCTCCCCTTGCAACTTCAAGCTCTTCCCCAAACCAGTCCACTCAGTGGCTCTGACTCCCAGCTGCACAGGAGGAAGCAGGTCGTGCAGTTTTGGTGCAAAGAATGCATTAGGGCCAAGTGCAGTGACCATACCTATAATTTCAGCGCTTTGAGAGGCCAGGATGGGAGGATCACCGAAGGCTGGAGTTTGAGACCAGCCAAAGAAACATAGTGAGATCCTGTCTCTACAAAAAATTAAAACGTGAAAACTTAGCCAGGCGTAGTGCTGCACGCCTGTAGCCCTACCTACTCAGAAGGCTGAGGTGGAGGATCTTTGAGCCCAGGAGGTCAAAGCTGCAGTGAGCTGGGACCATACCACCACACTGGGCAGCACAGCCACAACGACAACAACAAAAAGGCGTGGCCGGGAGCGGTGGCTCACGCCTGTCATCCCAGCACTTTGGGAGGCCAAGGTGGGTGGAATATGAGGTCAGGAGATCGAGACCATCTTGGTTAACTTCTATTAAAATACAAAACATTCGCTGGGAGTGGTAGCAGGTGACTGTAGTCCCAGCTACTCGGAGGCTGAGGCAGGAGAATTGCTTGAACGTGGGAGGCGGAGTTGGTAGTGAGCCGAGATCACATCACTGCACTCCAGCATGGGTGACCGAGCAAGATTCCATCTAAAAAAAAAAAAACGTTTGGATGCATGTAAAAAAGACCCCCAAATAACAGCTTAAATAAAACAGAAGTTTGTTTCTCTCCATGTAAATGTCACCTTGCTCTTCACTGATAGGATATGCACTTGTCCTTCAGGTCTCACTGGAAATATCACCTCCTCTAAGAAACCCTCCCTTGATATCACCTACACAAGCTAAGGTATTACCACTCTCTATACTCTGGACACCTTCTATTTTCTCGAGGAGAAAAGTTATCACATTTATGGTTACAGAATGCTTAATTTTTTCCATTAGAATTAGCAACACAAGGGCAGGCTGTGTTTATCTTGTTCCTTATCATATCTCCAGAGAGCTTTCCTCTTACCTTCATATCACGGGTACTTACTTTGTTGAATGTTCTTTAGGATCACAGGAATTGAGTATTTCTGGTTTCTTAAACAAAGGGCTGTTGCCCGGAAGATTTCAAAATAGTAAATAGTATAAAAATTAACTAAGTGAGATAGTAACTGTTAACGTCCTTCGTATGACTCAAGATTTGGAAGAGAGCAAGAACAAATATTTCCATAGGAAGGACCTTAGCTTATTATAGGAACAGGGGTCAACAAACTTTTTTAGTTAAGTGACAGATAATTAATATTTTAGGCCATACGATTACTGCTGCAAACTATTAACTCTGCCCTGGCAGTCCAAAAGTCACAACAGACAATATGTAAATGAATGGGTATGGCTGTGTTTCAATAAAACTTTACTTATGGACAGTGAAATTTGAATTTTACATGATTTTCACATGTCATGAAGTATTCTTCTTCTTTTAGCCATTCCTTTTTTTTAACCATTTAAAAATGTAGACACATTCTTAGCTCATGGGCTTTGCAAAAACAGGCAGCAGGTGAATTTGGCCCACAGGCTATAGTTTGGCAATCCTTGTCAGAAAGCACATTTTTGGCAGAGAAGACCCTCCACCTACCTTTGGTTCTTTTCTTTATTCCCTTTACATATTTTGCATTCACACGTACCTACAAGGTGCCCAGCACTAGGCTAAAATGACAAAGACAGCTAAGACCTGCTGTCTGCCTCCAAGCCCATGCATCCTGGACCCAAATAACTGTAATATAGGGCTGGCAGTGGTAAGCGCCTGAAGCAATTCGTGAAAGGCAGCTGCAGCCTCAAGGGGAAACACTTCATGACAAGGTGGCATCTGAGAGCTGTGAATTGAGTCAAGTGCCTGAGCAGCCAGGTGAATCCCACAGGGAGGTATGAGAAGGCTGGAAAGGCGTGGTCCAGCCATGGAAAGGCCCTTGGGGGCCAGCATGAATCATCGTCTGGTGGGCAACTGAAAACCAATGCGGATAATTGAACTGGGTGCTCCCAGCAGTGTATCAATGGTTTGATGTTCTAACTTTCGAAACTATAAAAAGTGGTTTCTGAAGCCACTTGAATCTTTTTCTGTTATTAACATACCAAACCATCCACCTGGCAAAGTCTCCTAGAAAATATGGATTGAGTCCAAGAAAGCAGAAGAGGGGAGCCATCAGTGACTCCTGAAAAGGAAGTTAATGGTTTCTCAGGGGCGACCATTTTTCCACTATATGAAAGCAAGAATAAAATAATTTCAAATATTCATTAGATTTTGGCAAACTCTGAACTCCTATCAATCACACAATGCCCTCCCTCAATCCATACTGAATCAGAAACCCCCATTTTGTGCTTCAGGAGAAAATGACTAAATATTATATTGTCCTGTATCTTTTGGCTTTGGAATGGGAGTCTTGTTGAAAATCATGAACAGGAAAATAACTAATCACTCATCCCAACATAAAATATAGGAGGCAGGAAAAATCAACAAGTTACAAGAATGAACACTGAATTTTCCTTCAATCAGTTACAGAATGTCACGTTGCTTACCTAAACAAAAATTCAGGACAAATCTCTGAATGCCTCATATTAAAGGATGTTGTCCTGGGACAGGATGCTCAGGAAATAGAGGACACTAATCTGCATGCAGCGATCACCTCCCTCACGCGGACACATGCTGTCCTATGGGGGTTAGCTGTCGGGTCTCTGGCATCCAGATGAGCTGTGCTGTGTGGATGCTTGGCTGGATGCCCAGGCGGAGCCCTGCAGCTCTCTGCACCCAGGCATTCACCCAGCAGCTCCTCTGTGCCGGCTTCATCCCTCACCTTTCTCCTTGCCCTGATCATAGATTAGTAGACAAGACACTCAAATGCAGGCCGAGCGCTGATCAGTAATGAATTTGAACAAACTACAGTGGTGCAAGAGCAACACTTTAATTCACTTGTTTTTGTTTCTGTTTTATTGTGTTTTGTTTTTGAGACAAGGCCTCACTCTGTCACCCAAGCTGGAGTGCAGTGTCTCAGCCTCCTGAGTAACTGGGTCTGCAGGTGTGTGCCACCACGCTCAGCTAATTTTTAAATTTTTTGTAGAAACAGGGTCTCGTTATGTTGCCTAGATTGGTCTTGAGCTGCTGGGCTTAAGTGATTCTCCTGCCTTGGCCTCCCAAGGTGCTGGGATTACAGGGATGAGTCGCTGCACCTGGCCTTATTTATATTTCTTCTCTTTTTTCTTTTTCTTCCTTTTTTTTGAGACAGAGTCTGGCTCTGTCATCTAGGCTGGAGTGGTGTGATCTCAGCTCACTGCAGCCTCTGCCTCCCCAGTTCAAGTGATTCTCTTGCCTCAGCCTCCTGAGTAGCTGGGATTACAGGCATCTACCACCACACCTGGCTAATACTTTTTTCTCTTTTTGGTATTTTTAATAGAGACAGGGTTTCACCATGTTGGCCAGGCTGATCTCAAACTCTTGACCTCAAGTGATCTGCCGGCCTTGGCTTCTCAAAGTGCTGAGATTACAGACATGAGCCACTGCACCCAGCCCCTGTATTTTTTAAAATAAATATTACATTTATATGGTTCAGATTTCAACAATTATACAATTTATAGAGTAAAAACGAAACAAATGAAACTCCTTCCCACCATTATTCCTTAGGCTCTCAGTTCCCCCTTCTACAGGTAGCCTATGTTATTATCATTTCCTAAATATCCTTTCAGAAATATTTTATGCATAGTATCAGCAAATGTTTTAACATATCCTATTTTAAATTATGAAAGTAATAGTATTAGTTGAGAGGCCAGAATGAAGAGTTACAAAATGCAAAAGCTTAAACAGAATAGGAATTTCTTTCTTTTCACGTAGCAGTCCAGAGTAGATGTTCTAGGTCAGCGGGTGGCTCTGTACCATGCAGTCATTCAGGGATCCAGGCTTTCTGGCAGCTCTGCCATTGTCACAAACTAGCTTCAGTCATTGTTGTTCTTGCCATTGGATGAGGGAAGGAGCAGAAGGCAAGAGGCTGGAGATTTTCTCCTATTCACAGTCCGCTTCTACTCACTCTCTATTGACAAAACTTAGTCACATGGCCACACTAGTTGAGGGCAATCTGGGAAATATAGCTATATATTTAAATCTGCCACTGCTCTCGTGGTTGTGCCTTGTTGCTTTTGCGTCTCTTAATTTCCTGAAGTACAGCTAATACCAGGTTGTAATGGTCAATTGACTGTTACTGTGAAAGAGAATTACCATGCAGAATGGCCATGCTTAATGGAAGGCCCTGTGTAGGCCTGCCTCATTAATATTCTTCCATTTATTAATTTAACAAACACTTTTATACTGCTATGTTCTGTGTGTGTCATAAAAATGAACTCAGGCCAGGCACAGTGGCTCACACCTTGTAATCCCAGCACTTTGGGAGGCTGAGGTCAAAGGATTGCTTGAGCCCAGGAGTTTGAGACCAGCCTGGTCAACATGGTGAAACAGAGAGAGAACCTGTCTTTACAAAAAATAAAATAAAATAAAAAATTACCTGGGTGTGGTGGCATGCACCTGTGGTCCCAGCTACATGGGAGGTGAGGTGGGAAGATTGCTGGAGCCCAGGAGGTCAAGGCTGCAGTGAGTGGTGAATATGCCACTGCACTTCAGCCTGGGCAACAGCGAGAACTCTGTCTCAAAAAACATATTCACAACAACCCTCTGTTATAGGCACCATTATGGTCCTGTGTCCATTTTACAGAGGAGAAAGTCAGAACAAAGAGAGGTTAAGTAGTTACCCAGTGTCACAACTAGAAACCTATGCTATTCTACCTTTTTTATACTGACAGAACCCTGATTTCATGGTAATTTCAGTGAGTTCAGTAAAAAATTCCTTTTCATGGGTAGAGATAGCCATGTGACCCAGTTCAGGCCAATGACTGGAGGTGGGAATTATTGGACCAGGCCCCAAAGAAAGCTATTGTTCTTCTGATAAACCAGGAGAAATACCGATGGCACGCGTCTGGTGCCTTTTGACCTATGCTCTTCTCGTCTGTAATATGGGTAAGAGCATTTTGCGATCATAAGACCAAAGCTACAATTCTAAAGAGGACTGAATGGGAAAGAAGGAGCCAGCTACATTAGCCCTGGACTCTGTTATGTGAAAATATTGCACATACTGCCTCATTAAGTTAAATACTAAAATCTGCCTAATGCTGTTGTCGCTGATATTTAAATATAGACCCTAGTCTCGATCACCGCAACGTCCATAGGCCAACTGGCCCCCTTTAGGGGTATCACGACTGTCCCTTCTGTCATTGGGCCTGTCCCGTGTCCAAGACTCACTCTCTGCATCAGGCCCCAATGCCAACGTTTCCTGTCCCGATGCACAGCAATCTAGCTCTTCCGTATTCCAGAATAGGATTTTGGATCTAACCACTTAAGCGCCGAGGGAAGCGGTTGTGGAACTGGGTAAGCCAATTCCACTGCTGCCCCTGTGGTTATAGTTACTAAGCCATCTACAAAGACCAAGAAAAGAATTATACACATCTACATTTTGGAAAATTGCAGCCTTTTTTAAAAACAAAACAAAACAAAACAAAACACAAACAGGGTTTCTGATGCCCATTTTGGAGTGCAGTGACACAACCATAGCTCACTGCAGTCTTGAACGGCAGGGCTCAAGCAATTGATCCTTCCTCCACAGGACCCTGACAACGGTGTGCACCAGCACAGCAAGCTGGTCATGTTTAATATTTGTACAGACAAGGTCTCAATGTGTTGCCTGGACTAGTCTCAATCTCCTTGAGCAATCCTCACACCTCAGCCTCCTGGAGTGTTGGGATGATAGGTGTGAGCCAGCCCGCAGCCTTTTCATAAAGTCCAAGAGGCCGTGCACTGGGAGACCAAGAAATAGGCCTCTCAACTCTAAAGGACTTTATTTTTCAATCCAAAAAAGCCATATTAATACTCGCCTGCTGTGTAATATTGCGATATAGAGGCCCAGCTCCTATCTCCAGGGAAGATGGCCTGGCTTAATGATTATGGCCTAAGGACCGAGGATTGGACATAAAACGTATATTTTGTTGCCATATGGGACGCTTCCAAGGGCTATTATGAAGTGATTCTGATGGCAGCTTTTATTCTCCCATCAGTAGGCGTGTGGCGGATGCATGCGGGACCAAGGTACATAGGTAGTGGGAGTTTGGGGAAGACAGCACACCCGAGTCTGAGGCTTGTGGATTTTCAGCGTGGACTCTCGAATGGAGGCGTTAACGCTCACTTTTGATCTTTCTAGCACATCAGAGCATTTATTTTCTTTCTCAGCAAAGGGATGCAATTATCTCCCAAAGATGAATCAGAAAACTGCCGGCAGCTTGGAAACCACAGCCCATCCGCATGTTAAGCTGTTTGAGAAAATGTGAGGGAAAGGCTCATCCAGAACATCAGCACAGTGAGCAGAAAGGGGGAGGCATGAGGAATGAGTGCAAAGAACCCGAGAGGAAAAACATCATGAATATATGAAGCAAAACAGGCTCTGTTTTGTTCAATGCGTGTAGAAGCTATGTTTAACCTGTTCCCACAGCCTTTCCTGACCTAAAGAGAACCTCCTCCAGAAAAGGTAGTATTCACTGTATTTGAATATTTTCTGAAATAAAAAAGACCTTGAAAATGCATTTACGTCTCCAAAGCTGGAATGAAATATTTTCCTGTATTTGAAAGATGAGGCTGGGTGCCGTGGCTCATGCCTGGAATCTCAGCACTTTGGGAAGCCAAGGAAGGAGGATCGCTTGAGCCCAGGAGTTTGAGACTAGCCTTGGCAACATAGTAAGACTGCATCTCTATGAAAAATACAAAAGTTACCTGGGTGTGGTGGTTTGCATGCCCGTAGTCCCAGCTACTCAGGAGGCTGCAGTGGGAGGATCGCTTGAGCCTGGGATTTCCAGGCTACAGTGAGCCATGGTCATACAACTGCACTCCAGCCTGGGTGACAAATCAAATTACTGTCTCAGTTAAAGAGAGAGAGGTTGATCAAACTCACAGCCCCTTTTATTATTGACATTAATCATAAATATTTAGGAATTGGTAATGGGTAATAGGCATGATTCTATCACTATTTCTCTCTATCCCTGGGATGGAATATTATGCAGTCATTAATGCATTTTTAAAAATTAAAGAATACAATATATTTGAAATCTAAAAAGTGAAAAAAGCAAGATACAGATTGTTCATTGCCATCTACATTTTGTTAAAAACAAATCTGTACAGAGACAAGAGTGGAAGGAAATATACCATTTTTTCTTTTCTATAATTTCAGTTTTACAAATATTCTATAATGATCATGTATTACTTCCATAATAAGAAAACATACGTAACATTAAAAACACATATTTGAATAATTCCTTCTTTGTTACATTTATGCACTATCACATGAAATCAGAAGAAAAATCAAGCCTGCTGAGGTGCTAAGGTAAAAATCAGCTCTGGGATATTCAGGACAATGGGTAACTGCTATCCTGGTCTTCCTAATACAGTTACTCAAAATACAAACTTTCCCTCTATCACTTCCAAGATGAAGGCATTTTATGGTCCTCTTCAAATCAGGTGGGGGTGAGAGCTGAACCCCTTCCCGCACGGCCTCTTCCCTCTTACCACCCTCACGCCCAAACCCTCACTGTACACGCAGGCTTCCAGGGTAAACAGAGGGCTGAGAAGGCCTCAGTCAGGCACAGAGCAGTTCTGGGGTGGGTTCCCCAGTTGTATTAGTCTGTTTCCACACTGCTGTATTGAACTACCTGAGACTGGGTAATTTATGAAGACAAGAGGTTTAATCGCCTTACAGTTTGTACAGGAATCATGACTGAGAGACCTCAGGAAACTTACAGCCGTGGCAGAAGCAAAGGGGAAGCAAGCACGTCTCATCACAGTGGAGCAGGAGAGAGAGTGGCTGCTGGGGGGAGGGCCACACTTTTAAGCCGTCAGATCTCATGAGAACTCACTCACTATCATGAGAACAGTGTGGAAGACTGGAGATCCACCATGATTGAAGCACCTCCCGCAAGATCCCTCTCCTGACACGTGGGGATTACAATTTGGGTGAAGAACAGAGCCAAACCACATCACCAATGCGTCAGAGGCTTGGAGAAGGAGGCAGGACAGACTGGAGGACAGCAGTGGGGGCAAACGGTATGTTAGGTGGCATTTGGACAGTAATTGTGTGCCCCAAATTGGAAGTGAGAAGAGGAGGGCTGTGATGCTTTCCAACCAGCCTCCCTCTCTTCCCACTTCACTTTTGGGAGCAAAGTGGGAAAGAGCACTGGCATCCAGAGACTGAGAGACAACTCAACAGACAACTCAATATCAAACCCAACCACACTTTTACCAGTTGTGTGACCTTGGGCACATCACCTGAATCTTCTGAGTCTCAGTTTCTTCCTCAGTAAGGTAGGGATAACAAGAGTTGTGAGAACTATGTGAGGTGATGCATGTAACATGCTTACTTGTGCCAAACATATGGTTTTAAGCACTGAACAGCATTAGTTTTACTTATACTTTTTATTTCAGAGCCAGGCACGGTGGCTCATGCCTATAATCCCAGCATTTTGAGAGGCTGAGGCAGGCTGATCATATGAGGCCATGAGTCTGAGACCAGCCTGGCCAACATAGAGAAACCCGTCTCTACTAAAAATATAAAAATTAGCCGGGCATGTTGGTACATACTCTTCATCCTAGCTACTCAGGAGGCTGAGGCACGAGAATTGCTTGAACCCAGGAGCCAGAGGGTGCAGTGAGCTGAGCTCAAACCACTTCACTGCAGCCTGGGAGAAAGAGTGAGACTCCATCTCAAAAAAAAAGAAAGAAAGAAAGAAAGAAAGAAAAAAAAAAAAAGGATCATGGAAATAATTCTCATGTGCTTCTGCCCAGATTCCCCAAATGTTAACATTTTACCACTTTTACTTTATCCCTTTCCTTCTCCCCTGGTATATATGTTAACCCTTAAACAACAAGGCTTAGAGCTGCCTAAGTCCATTTACATCCAGATTTTTTCAACCAAAGGCTGATAAAAAGTAGAGCATTTGTGGGATTCTAAACTCACCTATACAGACAGCTGACATTGTTCCTATATGTCCTGGTTCTGCAGGGCCAACCTGGAAACGTGAGTATTTTGAATGGATTTTGGTGTACGCAGGGTTCTGGAAGCCATTCCCTGCATATATCCAGGGATGACGGGGGTGCATGTGTGTGTGTGTGTGTGTGTGTGTGTGTATGTGCATATGGACGTGTGTGTGTATGTAGTTGAGCATTAGCTACCATTGATCTTAAAGTTAGCATTTAAATGTATTAAAGTAATAAGTGTATATGTTTTTTAAAAAAATAATAATTGCCCTACAGAGGGCTTGTGTTGAAGACTCTAGCCCTTGCACTACCCTCTCCACGCCAGCACCACTCCCCAGATAGAATCATTTAAACTCTTTTAATCATGTCTTTTTTCAGTTCTCCATGTCATGACTCCATATTCCTAACAATGTGCTTATACCGTTATTTTATGAGTTACTGATTTTAGACATTTATTCCTTGACGTCCTGCAATTACAGATAAGTGCTGGGATCACAGGTGCGAGCCACCACTCCCGGCCTTGATTATTTCTTCTCTTTAATTTTTAGAGACTCAGTCTCACTGACTCTATCACCCAGGCTGGAGTGCAGTGGCCTGATTTCTTCTCACTACAACCTCTGCCTCCCGGGTTCAAGTGATTCTCCTGCCTCAGCCTCCTGAGTAGCCAGGAGTACAGGTGTGCAGCACCACGCCCAGCTAATTTTTGTATTAGGGCTGGTCTCAAACTCTTGACCTCAAATAACCCACTCACATCGGCCTCCCAAAGCGCTGGGATTACAGGAGTGAGCCACTGCACCTGGCCTGACGGATCTCGTTGATAATATCCTGTTCTTATTATTTGGTTGAAATATTGTACCCATTATATTGAATGAGAGCTTTTTGATGATTTTTCTTCTTGAATTGTCTGTTTCCTCCAAATTTTGATACTTCTGTTTATTCGTTTCGTTTAGTTTTAATCTTTCATATTAAAAGCTTCTCTCAAATGTCACATATTTGATGGTGAACTCATATTTGAGAGGGAGGAGCTAAAAGATGTTTGGAAGCTCTGACCGTGTGGCTGTGGCATTTGGACAGGAGACTTCACTGGAAGCTAACCTGAGGGCCATTTGGAAAGAGTCCCTGACATGTCTGGCCTCAAACTATGTGGGAATGGAGCAAGAGTGGAGCGGAAATCCCATCCCAGCGTTCACGACATCCCTGTGCAGTCAGGATGGTGCTACCTTCACCTCAACTCTGCCTGGTGTCCTCAAAGACCTTCTGTTTTCCTCTGCAGAGGAAACACTGCCATCGTCTGCCGGGATGGCAGGGGCAGTCACATCACTGAGAGGAGCAGGGGAGAGGAAGCGGGAACATCACTGCTTCTCAAATACACTTTAAAAAGTTTGTGGCAACTTTATTCAAATGCATTTTACATGCCATGTGACCATTCATTTAAAGTGTGCGATTCAGGGGTTTTAGCGTATTCACAGTCATATAACTATCCCCACAATACATTTCAAACTTTTCTTCATGCCCAGAAGAAACCTTACACCAGTTAGCAGCTACTTCCAACTTTCCCCAAACCCCCCTCCCTCCTAGGCAACCACTAACCTACTTTTAGTGTATGGATTTGCCTATCCTGGACAGTTCGTATAAATTGGATGATGTGATTGTGTGTGTTCTTTTGCAACTGGTTTATTACACCTAACGTAATGTTTTTCTTTTCTTTCTTTCTTTTTTTTTTTTTTGAGGCGGATTTCACTCTTGTAACTCAGGTTAGAGTGCAGTGGCACGATCTCAGCTCACTGAAAACTCTGCCTCTGGGCTCAAGCAGTTCTCCTGCCTCAGCCTCCTGAGTAGCTGGGATTAAAGGTGCCCACCATCATGTCTGGCTAATTTTTGTATTTTTAGTAGAGACAGAGTTTTGCCATGTTGGCCAGGTTGGTCTCAAACTCCTGACCTCAGGTAACCCGCCCACCTCGGCCTCCCAAACTGCTCGGATTGCAGGTGTGAGCCACCATGTTTGACCGTAACATAATGTTTTTCAAGGTTCATCTGTGTTGTAGTATGTATTACGTTATTTCTTTTTGTTGCCAAATAATATCCCATTGTCTTAATATATCACATTTCATTTGTTCATTCATCAGCTGATGGACATTTAGGTTTCCTTTTTTGGGCTATGAGCATTAATGTGCCATTTTGTGTGTGTACATACAGTTTCATTTATTTGGGGTATAGCTAGGAGCAGAACCTCTGAGTCATATGGTAACTCTGTTTAAGCCTTTGAGGAATTGCCAAAGTATTTTCCAAAGCACCTGCACCATTTTACTTTCCCACCAGCAATATGTGAGTGTTCTAATTTCTCCACATGCTCATCAACATATGTCATTGTCTGTCTTTTTCATTGTAGCCATCCTAGTGGGTGTGAAGTGGTAGCTCTTTGTAGTTTTGACTTGCCTTTCCCTAAATGACTAATCATGAACATCTTTATTTTTTTTCTGGAGACAAGGTCTGGCTCTGTTGCCCAGGCTGCAGTGCAGAGGCGCGATCTCAGCTCACTGCAACCTCTACCTCCTGGGCTCAAGCGATCCTCCCACCTCAGCCTCCTGAGTCGTTGGGACTACAGGTGCACACCACGACACCTGACTAATTTTTGTATTTTTTGTAGAGACGAGATTTCGCTGTGTTGCCCAGGCTAGTCTCAAACTTCTGACCTCAAGTGATCTGCCTGCCTCGGCCTACCAAAGTGCTGGGATCACAGGCGTGAGCCACCGCGCCCAGTTAAGCATCTTTTCTTATGCTTATTGACCATTTATCTATCTTCCCTGGAGTAATGTCTACTCAGATCCTTTGCCCATTTTTATTGGATTATTTGTCTTTTTATTAGGTCGTAAAAGTTTTCAAAAATATATTTTAACACAAGCCCCTTATCAGATATAAGATTTGTAAAAATCTTCTTCCATTCTGTTGCCTTTCCATTTCCTTCCTGGTGTCCTTGGAAGCACAAAAGTTTTAAATTTTTATTTAGCCCAAGTATCTATTTTTTATGTTATTGCTTTTACTTTGGATGTTATATCTAGGAAACCATTGCCTAATCCATGGGCAACAAGATTGATGCCTATGTTATCTTCTAGGACTTTTATAGTTTTATCTCTTACATTAAGGTCTTTAATCTTTTTGAGTTAATTTTTGTATATGGAATGAGGTTTAAATTCTTTTGCACGTCGATATTCAGTTGTCCCAACCCCGTTTTTTGAAAAGAGGGTTGTTTCTCCCATTGAATTGTCTGAGCACCTGTGTTGAAAATCCGTTGACTACAAATGTGAGGGTGTATGTCTGATCCCCACATTCTATTCCGTTGGTCTATCTTTCTGTCATCGTGCCAGTATCACATTGTCTTGATTAACATGGCTTTGTAAGTTTGGATGTCAGTAAGTGTGAGTCCCCCAAGAAGCCAGATGGAATTTTGATAAGAATTGTGCTGTATCTGTACATTAATGTAGGGAGTATTGCCATCTTAATAACATTAAATCTTCTGATCCATGAATTTGGGATGTCTTTCCATTTATTTAAGTCTTCTTTAATGTTTTTGAGCAATGTTTTTGTTTCAAAATATGTTTTGCCCTTCTTTTGTTAAATTTCTTCCAAAGTGTATTCTTTTGGATGCTATTGTAAATAAAATTGTTTTTATAGTTACATTTCATATGGGGTTTTTTTTTGTATGTTGACCTTGTGTCTTGCATCCTTGCTGAACTCATTTATTAGTTCTAATTGTATACAGAATCTTAGGATTTTCTGAACACAAGATCATGTCTTCTGCAAGTAGATGTAATTTTATTTCTTTCTTTCCAATCTGAATCCCTTTTATTTCATCTTCTTACCTAATTGCCCTGGCAGTACAAAGTTGAATAGAAGTAGTGAGACTAGAAACCCCTATCTCATTTCTAATCTTAGGGAGAAAGCTTTCAGTCTTTCACCATTAAGTATGATGCCCACCTTGGGAAAAACAGAGTTGTAATCAATTCTTATTTTAGTTGTCTTTTTACCCTTAGTTCTAAGATAACAATGCTACCAATTTCTGAGCATTTTAGGGCTTCTGGATTGTCAGCTGGATGGTTTTAAGCTGTCTCCACTGCAAGCTTGGGATTCTGTTTTCTTTAAAAATATGTTAGTTAATGATAACTATGATACTGATAACCATGGAACTTTAAAATATATATATAAATTTAAGGGGTGCAAGTGCAGTTCTGTTACATGGAAATACCAGGTAGTGGTGAAGTCTAAGCTTTAGTGCGACTATTACCCCAAAAATATGTATTGTACCCACTGAATAATTTCTCATTCCTCACCCCTCTCCCATACCCCCACACTCTTCTGTCTTCAAAGTCTATTTTTCTACACTCTGCGTCCATGTCCTCACATTGCTTAGCTCAACCATAAGATTTTTAATTCAAGATGTCAGACTAACCACACATTTCTCTGTCCGGGTGAGGGATGAGAAATTACTCAATGGGTGCAATGTACATTTTTTGGGTAATGGTTACACTAAAGGCTGGATCTAAATTAAATTGTTAGTAAATGAATTGTAAAATAGTATAAACCATAATTGTGTGGAGAATCGGGGTGATTTCATCAGTAAAACAGAGTTTTCAGCTGATTTCTGGAAGACAGAAAGTAGATGGAAAGGTTTCTGATGACGATGTTCATCGAACACATGCATCTATTTTTTTTTTCTTTGAGATGGAATCTCACTTTGTTGCCCAGGCTGGAGTGCAGTGGCACAGTCTTGGCTCACTTCAACCTCTGCCTCCTGGGTTCAAGCAATTCTCCTGCCTCAGCCTCCCAAGTAGTTGGGATTAAAGGCTCATGTCACCACGCCCAGCTAATTTTTTTTTTTTTAAGTCGAGATGGGGTTTCACCATGTTGGCCAGGCTGGTCTTGAACTCCTGACCCCAGATGATCCACCCACTTTGGCTTCCCAAAGTGCTGGGATTACAGGGATGAGCCACCATGTCTGGTCCAAGCATCTCCTTTTACTTGTTTCTAAAATATATTTTTTAACAGCATAAAACCATGAGGACAGGGGTCCTACATTCCAGAGAATCCCACTCACAAGATAGGATGTGTCTGATTTGGTTTGAATACCTTGGGTCAGTTCTGCATTCTCAGTTTCCTGACCTCGGGTCTCAGTGAATCTACACTCCAGGGAGGTGGAGCAGGACAACGGACAGTGGGAAGGGCTGGGAGCTCCTTCTGTTCCTGCTTCCTCTCCTGAAGCTTCTCAGGTGAATCATGGAGCCTCCTGGAGCTCTGGCAGTCCCTTTGCCAAAATGAGGATAAAAACATCTGTCCTCTCTCCTTCAAGGGTGTGGTTGCTGGACTAAACTGACACCAGAAGTAGGTATAATCTAGAAATTCTCATTCTCATACTCTGAGAGTTAAAGTCATCTTCCTTTAACATTCAAATTACAGCGATGGCATGGACTGGCCTGCCCAGATTCACAGGAATGGGCTTTGTGGTCCAATCCAGCCCTCCCAACTCTCCCGCTCTGGAAGTCAGTCCTCATAATTCCACCATCGTGGCATGTGATGGAACCCTGTCCACTGAGCACAGGGCTCTTCCCACAGTGTGGAAGGCGATGTGCTCACCGCTGTTTAACTGCTGTTACCACCTGCCACCAAGGAGGGTCTGCCTCCTCTAAGGTCCCGTCAGCATGAGTGCCCAGGCACAGACCGTGTAGAGGCGGCAGGACGGGAGCTACAAGTGCTGTCCCAGCATCCGCCCTGAGCTCCTGCCTACCGGGCCTGGCACAGCAGCCGGGTCA
This sequence comes from Plecturocebus donacophilus, assembly GCA_004027715.1. Lineage (NCBI taxonomy): Eukaryota > Metazoa > Chordata > Mammalia > Primates > Pitheciidae > Plecturocebus > Plecturocebus donacophilus. The sequence goes on from PVKP010008800.1 coordinate 70,819, forward strand.
ACGGTCAAAATCCTACAGGTCAACTGGATCTGGGGTTTCGTTGTCCTCTTTTTTCAGTCCAGCCTCCATCCATGCAACATGTTCCAATAACCTGCGGATAGGCGTGGTGGGTCGAGTAATGAGCCACCGTAGAGTTTGATGTCCTAACCCCCAGAATCTATGAATATGTTACCCTACAGGCCACATTAATTTTTCGGCTGTGACTAAATGAAGGATTTTGAGATGGAAGATCATCCTAGATCATCCAAGTGGGCTCAGTGTCATCATAA
>PVKP010008801.1:0-70989 GCA_004027715.1 Plecturocebus donacophilus
TTTTTTTTTTTTTTTTTTTTCTTTTGTAGAAACAGCGTCTCACCATATTGCCCTGGCTGGTCTTGAACTCTTGAGCTAAAAGCATTTTCCTGCCTTGGCTCTCCAAAGTGTTGGGATTTCAGATGTGAGCCATCACACACAGAGCGTTTTTCTTTTAAACTCTGTACAATTAGTCTCTCATGAAGCAGATGACATTAGACTTTGCTATAGGTAAGAAATTATAAGTAGGACTCAAAGGACATGTACGATGATACGATTTTGTAAACATAAGGAAATAATAGCTTTATGTATTTTTCAAGAAGATTAAGAGACAAATCACAAGTTTGTTAATAAACTAATATCAATTTTATTTTTTACCAAACAAAATTACAGATTTTATAAAAATTGTATTATTAAAATTTTTTTAGATGTAGAATTATGAAAACAAAAATGTCCTCTCTCTCCAGATAATCACATTATTTTAAAGACATGAAAATGTTTAAAATTCAAATGTATTAAATATATAAAAAAAAAGAAAATTTCATATTCTCTTCCACATTTTTTTCTCCCACTTGTTTAATATACTTACTCCAAAAAGTATTGAGCATTCCACAAAAATAAGTAAATAAACATATCAGTTCATATCTTTTTGATATGAAAAATTACATTTTTATGCAAGTTATTCTTGTATAAAATTTACTATGATGTTTTCCATCTATTGCTTCTTTATAATACACTATGATTATATGTTTTTGTATCATCACAAAATTGTCTAACACTTCATTATAAATAACTGTATTATACACATATATATAAGCACAGAGAAATTCACCAGAATTTTTAAACATGTCTGCTTATTTAACTTTATATTGCTACATTTATTTTGCTATTAATGCAATATTGCAAGCCATATCCTTGCTTATGAAAGCATATTTTTGTAAGTATAACCCTATAGCAAATTATTATATGTGAAATGTATTGCTTACTATGTAAGTGTGATTTCAATTTGTATCTAAATTATCAGTTACACCCCTGAAGGGATTTGGATTTAAATAAATTTACTCTAACTTTCTTCCTCTCTCTGCGTTCTCTTTTCTTCTCATTTTATCTTTCAAGTAAAAAATTGTGTTATTTTTTACTGCTTTTCTTTGTACTATTTCCCTTCTTCCTTTCTTTGCTGTCATTAATTTGCTAATTCTCCTTTGTGGCTTTTGGACTTTGTGTCCTGATTAAAAGGATTCCCCACTCAAGATCTTAATACAACAAGACTTTTGTTTCCTCTTTTTTACCTAAAATAATGTTGTTCAATGAAACATTTTGTGAGTCACTCATATATTTTTAAATTTTCTAGTAACCACATAAAAAAAGCAAAAAGAAACAGGTAAATTTTAATAATATATTTTATTTAACTCAATATATCAAAAATATTTAAACCTATAAGCAATATAAAAATATTAATGAAATATATTATTTTTATGTGTGTGTTTTCTAAAAACAATATAGCTCAAGTTACAGATTAGTTTTCATTGGAAATGCTAGGTCTCTATTTAAATTTTATAAAATTTAATGTTTAAAATGTAGATTCACATATCTAGTTTTTCTAATCACACCTAAATGTTTTCCAATAACTGAATTGAATATAAGTTTAACATTTAAATTTAAGTTAAATCAAATTAAATTTTCTCATTTTCACTAGCTATATTTCAAGTTTTCAGTAGCCACATGAGGCTAGTGGCTACCATATTGGACAGCACAATTCTAAGATTATTTTGTTTGGATGGTTTATTCATCCATCTGAATGAGTGTAGTATGCAGTTTGATTTTTTTTCCCCAGAGAATTAAGCATTTTTAAAATAAAATATTTTAAAAATAAAACAAAGTCTTTCTTTTCTACACTAAACTGAAATGCTGACTTTATTGTGAACAAAATCCTTAAACTCTAGGTCTATATCTGGATTTTCCTTTAAGTTGCATAAAATTGCTTGACTATTTTTTTTTCCTCCTGGGTTGTGTTATTTCCTAATGAATCTGATGGAACTCATTTAAGTCTTCCTTTTTTTATTTAAAGAACTATGATTGTAAATTCTCCCTAAAGTACTCTGAAGAATGGAAACATTTTTCATGCTGGCTGACATTTAAATTTTAATACTGTCAGAGTTGATGAAACTGTAGTTAACCAATTATTAATTTCTGTCACATTCATTGAGAATTTTGGCTTTACTTCTTTATTTGTGTTTTATTAGCTGTCTGTTTCCCTCTTACAGGAATCAGATTTATCCTTAAATTTTTCAGTGGTAGAGAATGCTGAATTAAAGTCATTTATCCTCACTTACTCATTATATGGTGAAAAGCTTTGCAGCACAACTGAGAAAGTTGTGCTGTAGCTGAAGTGCTGTTCTGCTTTCCTCTTTTTCACTACCATAAAATATTTTTCATAAAAATTAAATGACCATTCAGAATATAAAAACTGGGTGCAGAACTTCATCCACTGTGTGTAATTCAATACTGCATTTTCTATAAGTTTATCTTTAGGCTTATGGAAATTCCTGAGTGATGGTTGTAGATTCCTGTAGGAGTAATGCTAATACTATAATCTCTCCAGTGGAATCCAAGTATTTGAGCTTGACTTTAATAAGAAAGTGGAGCATCTTTCTTCAATTTCTTTAACTTTCAATTTTAATTCATTCAGTGTCAGTTTTGAGTTTTAGATAAAGTGATGCAGAGGAAAATAATTTAATCCCCGTTCTTTCCCATAAGTTTCAAACTGATTTTAGCAGCCTTCATACTCAACATAAATATGAATTCTACCACAGGATGAGTGTGCTGTTGCAGGGGAGATGCTGTAACACCACGGCTTACTTATATCTTTGTGGTCATGGGAGATATAACTCTTCAAAATGGTTTTATTTGTATAGTGTAAGTTATTCTGGTTGTTTTGTTCTCATTTTAAGATTCATTTTAACAGTGTGTCACATTAAAAGAGCATTTAATCAACTGCAAAAGGATTTGAAAACTGGCACAAGATAAGGGTGCCCTCTCTCACCATTTCTATTCAACATAGGATTGGACATTCTGCCAGACCAATCAGGCAAGTAAAAGAAATACAAGGTATTCAACTAGAAAAAGAGGAAGTCAAATTGTTTCTATTCGCAGGTGACATGATTGTATATTTAGAAGACTCCATTGTTTCAGCCCCAAATCTCCTTAAGCTAATAAGCAAATTCAGCAAAGGCTCAGGATATAAAATCAATGTATATAAATCACAAGCATTCCTATACACCAATAACAGACAAACAGAGATCCAATTCATGAGCGAAGTCTCATTCACAATTGCTGCAAAGAGAATAAAAAACCTAGGAATACAACTAACGAGGAACATAAAGGACCTCTTCAACGAGAAATATAAACCACTGCTCAAGGAAAAAAGAGAAGACACAGGTGGAAAAACATTCCATGCTTGTGGTTAGGAAGAATCAATATTGTGAAAATGGCCATACTGTCTAAAGTAATTTATAGGTTCAATGCTATTGCCATCAAGCTACCATTGACCTTCTTTACAGAACTTGAAAAAAAACACTTTAACTTCATATGGAATCAAAAGAGAGCCAGCATAGCCAAGACAACCCTAAGCAAAAAGAACAAAGCTTGAGGTATCATGCTACCTGGCATCAAACTATACTACAAGGCTACAGTAATCAAAACAGCATGGTACTGGTACCAAAACAGAGATATAGACCATTGGAACAGAACAGAGGCCTCAGAAGTAATGCCACAGATCAACAATCATCTGATCTTTGACAAAACTGACAAAAACAAGCAATGGCGAAAGGATTTCCTGTTTAATAAATGGTGTTGGGAAAACTGGCTAGCCATATGCAGAAAGCTGAAATTGGATCCCTTTCTTACACCTTATACAATAATTAACTCAAGATCAATTAAAGATTTAAACATAAGACCTAACACCATAAAAACCTAGGCAGTACCATTCAGGACATAGGCATAGGCAAGGACTTCATGACTAAAACACCAAAAGCAATGGCAACAAAAGCGAAATAGACAAATGGGATCTAATTAAACTCCAGAGCTTCTGCACAGCAAAAGAACCAATTATTAGAGTGAATCAGCAACTAACAGAATGGGAAAAAATTTTTGCAATCTTCCCATCTGACAAAGGGCTAATAACCAGAATCTACAAAGAACTTAAACAAATTTACAAGAAAAAAACAACCCCATCAAAAAGTGGGTAAAGGATATGAACAGACCCTTCTTAAGAGAAGACATTTAAGCAGCCCTCAAACATATAAAAGAAAAAACTCATCATCATGGCTCATTAGAGAAATGTGAATCAAAATCACAATGAAATACCATCATATTTCAGTTAGAATGGCAATTATTAAAAAATCAGGAGAAAACAGATGCTGTAGAGGATGTGGAGAAATAGGAATGCTTTTACACTGTTGATGGGAGTATAAATTAGTTCAACCATTGTGGAAGAAAATGTGGCAATTCCTCAGAGATCTAGAAATAGAAATACCATCTGACTTAGCAATCCCATTACTGGGTATATACCCAAAGGATCATAAATCATTCTGTTATAAAGACACATACACACGTGTGTTCATTGTGGCACTGTTTACAATAGCAAAGACTTGGAACCAACCCAAATGCTCACCAATGATATACTGGATAAAGAAAATGTGACACATATACACCATGGAATACCAAGCAGCCATAAAAAAGGATGAGTTCATGTCCTTTGCAGGGACATGGATGAAGCTGGAAACCATCATTCTCAGCAAACTAATATGAGAACAGAAAATGAAACACTGCATGTCTCACTCATAAGTGGGTGTTGAACAATGAGAACACATGGACACATGGAGGGGAACATCACACACTAGGGGCCTGTTGTGGGGTTGGGAAGCTAGGTAAAGATAGGAGGGGTTGGGGGCATTGGGAAGGGATAACATTAGGAGAAATAACTAATGTAGATGACGGGGGGATGGATGCAGCAAACCGCCATGGCATGTCTATACCTATGTAACAATCCTACAGGATCTGCACATGTACCCCAGAACTTAAAGTTTAATAATAATAAAAAAATAATGTAAGTTTTATGCACGTTTTTTGAGAAGGAAGGCTGGAAATCAGCGGAATTTCATCTTTATACCCAGCACCATATTCTAAAATTCATCTTTGGGCAGATTTTCCCTCAAAATCCCTCTCATCCTAGGGGCTACTCTGTCTAAGACATTATGTAGCTGAAATTCCAATGTTTTCAATTCCCTCTTTTGGCTCTGCTGATAGCCTCTTTTTGGGGAAAATAAAAGACTTTTTTTTTAAAAAATCAAATTTGCTTTTCTTTCCTTATTCTGCTTTTTTATTACTTCTTTTTTATATCAGCCAAAGGAACCAGAACCATTCAGAAAAGAGAGAGGAAAAAGATATTCTGAAAGCATGTATAGACTATTCTTTATATTATACTTATAAATAAATATTTGATGTGAGCTTCCTTTTCTAAAAACCACTAACTCTGTCACATAAAAATTTTTCAAATTATTCTCCTTACAAAAACTCTATTTTCCTATAGATTTACATATATGCCCTCTATATTTATAAACGTTAGGGATCTTTTCTCATATTTATCATTATTCACTAAATTATTGGATTAAGATAACAAAATATTGTCTAATCATACATAGTCTTCCCCACAAAAACTGAATACTATCTTTTAATGTTTTAGTAAATATGTCTTCTTGATTTATAAAATGTTGAAGAATGGAACATTTTTTGCAAATTTAGTAAATGTTAATGTAATATTAAAGATATATGTATATATATGAGAGAGAGTATTTGACATTGGGGAGATCACTCTTTGTTATTTATTTATTTTCTGAATAAATTATTTACATCCATAAAACACACCTAAGGTTAACTTTTTCTTTGTGTTTAGATAAAGTCTCAGAATCTAGCATTTGTAAAGATACTAGCATTTGTAAGAAAACAGGATCCTGCATTTGTAAAGTCCTAGAAAAGGGATGTCCCAAATTTCCAAGTTTATTCTAATATTTTTACTATTACCAAGAAAGCATGATTTGAAGGAGGAATTCTTCTTCACCACATATCTAGAATAAAAGATACCTTACACTTGGGTATATCTTCCCATTACTCAGAATTAAGAAAAGATACACTAAGCAGGGTCAGCCAAACAGTTCTTGAAATGCAAAACTGTTCTATTGTGTAATAGTATTTGAATTCATGCTATAGGTTATTTAAAATCATATATCTACTCTGAATACTTTAAATGCAATCTTTTACATACAATCATAATTATAAAATATGACTACTTCTACAAATTATTTGGGAAAAAATTCAGATACAGACATATGATGCTAGCAGTAAACTCTACACAAATAGAAGAATTATAGGCTGATTTGGAAGTTTAGGTAGACATAACATTTGAGAGAAATATCTGACAATAAAACACCAACAAGTTACAGCACAATGGTAATGCTGGATATAGTAAATGTCCTGAATTTATGAAATTACACTTTGTCACTGCTAGATCCCCAGAAAACAGAAGTTATTGTTATATTTGAACAATAATAATGTTCTGTATTCTACATATCCTAAAATAGCATTAACTTTATACAATGGCTATATTTTCAAAGAAATGTGAGAATGTAGCCTGCCTTAACATTGCAGACAGGAATTTAAAATATGATTATGTGTTATCCAGTCAATCTTAGATACGGTATTGCACAGCAAGAATAATGATGGACATAGGGAGGGGAACATCACACACTGGGGTATGTTGGGGGGTGGGGGCCTAGGGGAGGGATAGCAGGGGGTGGGGAGATTGAGGAGTGATAACATTAGGAAAAATACCTAATGTAGGTGATAGGAAATGGAGGCAGCAAACTACCATGGCATATGTATACCTATGTAACACTCCTGCAAGATCTGCACATCTACCCAGTAACTTAAAAGTATAATAATAATAACAATAAAACATTTAGTGGAGCGAATGATGCAGAATGAATTTTTTGTGATGGCTACTGACAAGGCCAAAAACAAATCTTTCCCCAGTTTCTTAAACCTGGTGATAAATTACAGATACCGACCCATTTTGTTTTATTCTCACATCATTATAAAGACAGAACTTAAACTGGGAAGTTATTTTTAAAACAGGCTTAATTGCCTCACAGTTCTGCAGGTTATAAAAGCTTCTGTTTCTAGCTAGACCTCAGGAAACTTACAATTATGGTGGAAGGTCAAGGGGAAGCAGTCACAGTCTTCATATGGCCGACAGGAGAGAAAGAGCAAAGGGAAAGTTGTCACACACTTTTAAATGGCCAGATCTTGTGAGAACTCTATCACGAGTCAGCACTAGGTGGATGGTGCTAAACCATTAGAAACCACTCCCATGATCCAATCACCTCTCACCCAGCCCAACCTCCAACACCTGGGATTACAATTCAACATGGGATTTGGGTGGGGGACAAAGAGCTAAACCGTATCAGCACCTAACCAACTTTACTGCTCTTTGTCTCATGAGTAATTAACTAAGATTAAAGCTCTTTATACCCCTGAAACTAGCTAGGCACAGAAATAAACATTTCCTGTTAATATAACTGACAAAATTACCTTGCTTACAAAACAGCATGAAAATTACTCTAGTATTAAACTCTTTACAATATGAAGTACACATATAGATTTTGTTTATCTCATTATTTGCTTTTTCTTTTTAGCTACTTCTTTGGTGTCCTTTTTTTTGGTTAGAGAAATGGACTCCTATACAAAACAAACAAACATTTCATCAGCAACTTGTTCACTCCTCCCTGTAAAAGTATCAAAGGCAAAACCATTCTGTTGAAATACTTTGATGTTCAAAAATGTTCTGCTGTCCCCATTGCAATAGTCCATATAAAATCATCTCCTTGATTGTCTTGTAAATTTTATCTTCAAAAGTACTGAGTAATTTTAACAATATTCTAAACAGATAAAAGAATAGTGAATGACATTTAAATTGTGGCAAGTGATTGAAAGAATGAAAACAATATGGAAGGCACAGATAAACACAAAACACACTTTTCATTGTCTATTAGCAATTGACATTTAGGTAGTGAAAAATTCTAGATAGAAAGCACTGTGAGAGCTTAAGAGAGTATAAATTTGGTCACCAGTAGCTGGGAAGGGTAGTTGGGAAGTGAAGAAGAGAGTATTAATGGTTTCAAAAATATAGTCAGATAGAATGAATGATATCTAGTATTTAACAGCACAACAGACTATAGTCAATAATAATTTACTGTATATTTTAAAATAACTAAATGAGTAAAACGTGAACATTTCTAACACAAAGAAATGATAAATGCTTGTGGTAATGAGTACCCCAATTTTTCTGATGTGATTGTTACACATTATATGCCTGTATCAAAGCATCACATATGTCCCATAAATATAAGCACCTATATGTTCCCATAATAATTAAACATTTAAAGAAAAGCATTTATGCATGATAGTTTGAAGTATATAAGGAGACAAATTTCAGTAAATGATACCTAGAAAAATTATGCCTAGAAAAAAAGGCAGAATGTTTTTTTGTATGTGGAAAGAAAAACGTTAAAGACTTAACTACTACATAATCTTCAATTTTCTTCTGTAAACCAGCCAATTTCTTAACACCTGTTGAATCTTATGACTATCATTTTAAATAATATATCTCATAATTAGAAGACATATAGAATTTACCAAAAATCTCAAAATGATGTGAAATCAAAGAAAGTACAGAAAGGTCATAGCTAAACTTAGAATTACAAAAATGACATTGAAAAATATAATAGTAAGCCATTTACAATCTGAAATACATATATGTATTTTATTTACCTAATTATTTGCTTTTTTAGATTTTAAAATTATTTTTAAAACATTTCGTGTGCTTGTTTCACATTGTATGCTTTTTCTTTTTGGCAACATTGTTGGTGTTTTATTAAGAGGATTGGACTCATATACACAGTACAGCCCATCATTTATATCTTTTTAAAAAAGATTTTCTTGTTCTGTTGACACCCAAAGCAGCACAGAAGACATTAGCTCAAAGTTCCCCAATTATTCTTCCTTCACCGCTGCATATCTGACAAAATATAGGGGTAGTCCATGATTCTAACTTCTATTCTTTTGTAATATATGTATAAACACAACAATTGTTAAATTCTTAACCATTCGAAAAATTTTAAAAATGATAAAAAACAAGGAAAGACCCAGACAACATGACAAATAGAAAGAGATAAAGGAAAAATGTCTGAAATTTAGTTGATAGTAATATACAAAATTTGGTTCGTGTTGACAAATTTGCTATGGTTCTGTAAGTTGTTAACACTGGCGGAATCTGGAAAGAGGTTATAACAAGGATTCTTTATGCTATCTTTGCCACTTTTCAAACTTTTTCTAACATTATTTCAAAATAAAAATTAAAACAACAAATAACTATGATACAGAGGTACCTACTAAGTTATTACTCGCCAAGTCAGGAGTTCACCAAGGTACCTTGTGTTGAGACTGCCTAAACGTGCATCACTGTATTTATTGGGAGGATTGTTATTTGAACTGAATGATATCACAGTGCTCCAAAAATTTGAGAGTAAGGAAGTGATACATGCCTATATATTTCACTCTGATTATTATTGTGGTCTAGGCTGATGTTATTTGTCCATCTCTCCCACCCTAATTATCACTCTGCTCTAGTGAAGACACTCATTTCAAGAGTAATGTTGTGAGCCCTCTCTCCGAATCTGATTATCACTCTGCTCTACTAAAGACATTCACTTCCCTATAAATAGATTATAATCTGAAGAATATATATAATTTCTTACTATATAGAGTAATAGTTTCATTACTTCCATTCCCTGTTCCATCCTGCATTTAATCATCTCCCATACTCACTTAGGAATAACTCTGCAACCTAAGGATAACATAGTATTTCCTCATAGGCCTTTATGTCATTTAAACAAAGTTTGTTTTCTCACATATTCGGCTAATGGCAATGTGAGAGGCAGTGTAATTGGAAGGTATTTAAAATAGTTGAAAATCCATTTATAGTATTGTCTGATTCATAGACCATGAAAATTAATATGTTATTTATGTTCTGCACAGCTGTCTTTAGTGCTGGAAGTTAAAGGGCTTGAGAAGGGAAGGGACATTGAAAGGAATTATATTTTCAAGTTAGAAGAAAGATGGCATGTAAAGAAGCATTAAAAATTCATAGATGTACAAAGTGCTTTTGGATTTGCTAATTGTTTTCAAAGATTTACATAGCATCCAGAGAAATATAAAGTTATGAGCAATAATAAATTTTTAAGTAATTTAAAAAAATTGATTTGGATCAGTGGCACTTATTCACCAGTATGGATATTATTGACTTTACGTAAGAGCAATACATATTTTGTATTTAAATTAAAATGGTGCATTGCATTACTTGTATCTACATTTACCCACAAGACTACAAATGCATGATTTTATGCTTGCAAATAAATAGAAAGGGGAAGAGACAATGCCACAAACAGTTGTTTTCATTGCAGTGTTTTTGAAAATTAAAAGTTATTTCAAATACAAGCCATATCAACATTTAATTCAAAGAAAATTATAAAGAGAATGAATAATCTCTTACATCTTTTTTAGATACCAAAAAAGTCTTCTTCCATTTACTTGATTCATATACTCAACATAACTGTTACTTTCTTTTTCATGAACCACAATTCCCCTTTAAAAAGATGCATATATATGTTGTATATGAATACAACAAATGTACTCTTCATATATTAGAATACAATGATTGCATAACTTCTTCAGATTATAAAGGTATGCATTTATTATTTTCCTGATTGTTTATTAAAAGATAATAATCTCTTAGGAGATTGAACAATATTATGCTTTTCTAATTGTTTACAGTGAAAAAACTGATAATTGAAAAGATAATGGAGATACGGATTGCAGGGATTCTCTAACAAAGGTGATTCAATGATGGCTTCAGAGAAAGAGACAGAGTGATAGACCATTTTCATCTTTGGGAAAATCTGAATGTTACAATGTTTCTTATATGTCTTTTGATTTTTTAAAATAATGCTTAATTGTTAATTCTTGTTACCCTATGGAGCAACAAAAAATAAGACAAAAGTTAGTATGAGCTCCAGACATTTAAGAGTCTATATAGCATTCTCTTTGTTGATTAAAAGAATAGAAAATTTCAAGTATAGTTTCTTTAGACATTGTCTATCCTGTTTACTTTCCTTACAGGTATTCTATTACTCCTTATAAAGATCTAGATTTATGAACTAAATGCAACATAAGGTTTGATAAAGTCTGTAAAATTGATCTATCCTTTATTCTGGATTCTGGTAATGCAGATCAAATCTTAGTAGTTTTTCTGTTCACATATGTCCTAGTATTTAAACTATTTGTTAAAATAGTCAAAGGTAAATTCTAAAGATCATTTTATAAATTTCATCCTGACTTGTTATGTAGATAATTAATCCTTAACATTCACATTTATATCTCTTAAATTAAATTAACCAGTCCCATTGTTTCTAGAATAGGAAAATTGTAAGAAAAATATTACTGTGTAATTACATATTGAAGGTTGGTACATTCGTGTTGAAACTATATCTACAAACCAAATATTCTATGTGAGTGGAACTGAGGGTCAATTTTCAAATCCTGGGTTTTAGGCATTTCTTGGAAAGATTACAGCAAGCATTTATTTATTGCCTACCATGTGACATACATTGAGCTAGGTACCGTGGATTTAATAATGAATAAAATGATGAGGGATTATGTCTTTAAAGGCTTCTACAGTTATCTGGTAGGAAATAGCACTGCTAAGTTATTACAAAAATCACAATTGTTAAAAGTATATGGAAAACATGGTGGATAGTTTTCAATAATTTAATTACGGAAATTTTCAAAAAATATAACTACTCGAAAAGAAGGAAAATATCAAATATTTACAAAGATATTCAACAAAATATGTCTAAGACCTAGACACAGACCACTCTAAAGTGTATTTTGAAAAATTAATGGCCTAAATGAATGGAAAACTATAGCAAGTTCATAGTTTGACCACTGAATATTTAATAAATTTTATTTCTTTCTAATGTGATCTATAGATTTAGTGTTATCCCATTTTAAATCTTCACATATTTTAGTAGATTTCTGCCAAGCCCTAGGTGGACTGTGAACTACTTTTAAAGAAGTAGCAATCTTTTCCATAAATTTTTCTAGCATAACTGAATAGCTATTCAAAAAAAAAAATGAAAAGTAACCAAATGAAACTTCACAATAAAAACAAATAAAGTCTAATCCAGAGACTATGTAGCTAAAGGCCTACCAAGAAAATTTCTAGAAGGTATCATAGTATAATAGAATATTTCTCTGACCACAGGGAGATTTTATTTTTTATTTTTACTATTTATTTCTGTGTAGGATTGTCAAATTTAGTATATAAAATGCATGAAACTCAGTTAAATTCAAATTTTGGATAAACAATGAACACTTTTTTTAGCATAAATGTATGCATGCAATATTTATGACATATATATACTAACTTTTTTTGTTGTTGTTTACCTGAAATTTCCATTTGACTGGGTATCTTGTGTTTTATCTGGCAACTCTTTTTCTTGGTAAATACGTAACATAAAAATGCATATGTGTGCCAAAGAAAAGTACAATAATGTTCATAGCAGTATTACTTGTAGAAGTTCCAAACTTGATACAATTTAAATGTCATCATCATTAGAATGGTTAAAAATTATAGTATATGCATACAATAAAATACTTTAAAATAACTCAATTCAGCTAAAGCAAATAAAAGTACCAACACAGAAGAATACCTATTATGTGATTACGTTTATATAAAGTTCAAGAACAACAGAAAGTATGAGATGAAAAGTTAGTATCGGGATTACCCTTTGGAGAGTGGGGAAATGTTTTACATTTTTTTTTTGTTTCTTTTTTTTTTCTAAAAGATAAAATGAACTTTATTTAGATTTATTTTAAGTCTTTTTTTTTAATTGCATTTTAGGTTTTGGGGTACATGTGAAAAACATGCAAGATTGTTGCATAGGTACACACATGGCAGTGTGATTTGCTGCCTTCCTCTCCATCATCTATATCTGGCATTTCTCCCCATGCTATCTCCCCCACCTCCCCACTGCCCCACTGTCCCTCCCCTATTTCCCACCAAGAGACCCCAGTGTGTGATGCTTCCCTCCCTGTGTCCATGTGTTCTGATTGTTCAACACCCGCCTATGAGTGAGAACATGCGGTGTTTGATTTTCTGTTCTTGTGTCAGTTTGCTGAGAATGATGGTTTCCAGCTTCATCCATGTCCCTAAAAAAGACACGAACTCATCATTTCTTATGGCTGCATGGTATTCCATGGTGTATATGTGCCACATTTTCCCTGTCCAGTCTATCATTGATGGGCATTTGGGCTGGTTCCAGGTCTTTGCTATTGTAAACCGTGCTGCAATGAACATTCGTGTGCATGTGTCCTTATAGTAGAACGATTTATAACCCTTTGGATATTTACCCACTAATGGGATTGCTGGGTCAAATGGAATTTCTGTTTCTAGGTCCTTGAGGAATTGCCACACTGTCTTCCACAATGGTTGAACTAATTTACACTCCCACCAACACTGTAAAAGTTTTCCTATTTCTCCACATCCTCTCCAGCATCTGTTGTCTCTAGATTTTTTAATGATCGCCATTCTAACTGGCATGAGACGGTATCTCAATGTAGTTTTGATTTGCGTTTCTCTAATGATCAGTGATGATGAGCATTTTTTTATATGTTTGTTGGCCTCATGTATGTCTTATTTTGTAAAGTGTCTGTTCATATCCTTCGTCCACTTTTGAATGGGCTTATTTGTTTTTTCTTGTAAATCTGTTTTAGTCCTTTGTAGATTCTGGGTATTAGCCCTTTGTCAGATGGGTATATTGCAAAAATTTTCTCCCATTCTGTTGGTTGCTGATTCACTCTAATGACTGTTTATTTTGCTGTGCAGAAGCTGTGGAGTTTGATTAGGTCCCATTTGTCTATTTTGGCTTTCTTTATTTTTATTATACTTTAAATTCTGGGGTACACGTGCAGAACGTGTCGGTTTGGTACATAGGTATACACGTTCCATGGTGAAGACCTTTCACTTCTTTGGTTAAGCTAATTCCTAGATATTTCATTATATATGTGTCTATGACATATGGGATTACATTTTTATTTCTTTTTCACATTGTGCATTGTTAACATATAGAATTGTTAATTTTTGTATGTTGTTTTGTATTCTGCATTATTACTGAATTTATCAGTTCTAACAGTTTTGGGTTGAGTCTTCAGGTTTTTCCAAATATAAGATCATATTATCTGCAAACAAGGATAATTTGATTTCTTCCTTTTTAATTTGGATACTCATTATATATTTCTCTTGTCTGATTGCTTTAGCTAGGAGTTCCAGTACTACATTGAATAACAGTGATGAAAGTGGTTATCTTTGTCATGTTTTAGATCTTAAAGGAAAAGTTTTCAGATTTTCCCCATTTAGTAGAATACTAGTTGTGTGTCTGTCATATACAGCTTTTATTATGCTGAGGTATATTTTTTCTATCTCCAGTGTTTTGAGGGTTTTTATAATGAAGGGATGTTGAATTTTATCAAATACTTTTTTAGCATGAATTAAAATGATCAAATAGTTTTCATCCTTCATTCTGTTGATATCATGTATTTCACAGATTGCTTTGCATACATCAAACCATCTTTGCATCACAGGAATAAATCCCACTTGGTTATGATGAGTGATCCTTCTAATGTGTTGTTGAATTCAGTTTGTTAGTATTTTGTTGAGGATTTTTGTATCAATATTCATCAGAGACATTGGCCAGTAGTTTCCTTCCTTCCTTCCTTCCTTTCTTTCTTTCTTTCTTTCTTTCTTTCTTTCTTTCTTTCTTTCTTTCTTTCTTTCTTTCTTTCTTTCTTTCTTTCTTTCTTTCTTTCTTTCTTTCCTCTTTCTTTCTTTCTTTCTTTCTTTCTTTTTAATGTGTCTTTGTGTAGTTTTGATATCAGTGCATTACTGCCATTGTAGAATGCATGTGGAAGTATTCCTTCCTCCTCTATTTTTTGGAATAGTTTCAGGATAATTGATATAAATTCTTTTTTTTAATATCTGGAAAGATTCAGCAATGAAACCATCAGGTCCTGGACTTTTTTTTTTTTAACTTGGAGACTTTTTATTATGGTTTTGATCTTGTTGCTTGTTATTGGTCTATTCAAGTTTTGGATTTCTTCCTGATTCAATCTTGATAGGTTGTATTTTTTTAGGAATTTGTCCATTTCTTCCAGATTTTTCCATTTATTGGCAGATAGCTCCTCATGGTAGCCACTAATGATCCTTTCAATTTCTGCAGTATCAGTTGTAATGTCTCATTTTTGATTTTATTTATTTGAATCTTCTCTCCTTTTCTCTTAGTCTGGCTGAAGGTTTGTGAATTTTATATTTAACTTTTCAAAATACAGCTTATTTTTTATTGATTTTTTATTGTTTTATCCATTTCAATTTCATTTCTTTTTTTTCAATTTCATTTCTTTCCTCTCTGATCTATGATTTATTTTCTTCTACTAATTTTATGTTTACTTTACTCTTGCTTTTCTAGGTCTTTAAGATATGCATCCTTAGATTGTTCATTTGAAGTCTTTTCTTTTTCTTTTTAGGTAGGTATTTATGGCTATAAACTTTCCTTTTAGTACTGCTTTTGCTTTATTATATTGGTTTTGTTATGCTGTGTTTTCAGTATCATTTGTTTCAAGAAATTTTTCAGTGTTTTTTAAAATTTCTTCATTGACCTGATGGACATGCAGGAGCATATTGTTTAATCTTGATGTATTTCTGTAGTTTCCAAAATTCTTCTTGTTATTAATTTCTAGATTTATTTGCTTTATTCTATTGTGGTCAGAGAAGATGCCTGATATTATCTCAATTAAAAAATGTTTTATGACTTGTTTAGTGATCTAGTGTACATTCAATCCTTGAGATGCATTCATGTGCTGAAGGAAAAAAATGTATATTCTGAAGATGGATGAAATGTTCTGTAAATATCCATTAGAGCCACTTGGTCTATAGTACAAATTAAGTCTGATGTTTCTTTGTGGTTTTTTTTTTTTTTTTTTTAATCTGGAAGATCTGTCCAATGCTGAAAGTGGGATGTTGAAATCTCCAGCTATTATTGTGCTGGGGCCTATCTCTGTCTTTAGCTCTACTAATATTTTCTGTATCTATCTGTGTGCTCCAGAGTTGGAATCATGTAATGATTCCAGAGAATCATTACATTCTCTTGCTGAATTGACCCCTTTATTATTAGATAGTAAGGTTCTTTGTCTCTTATTATTGTTTTTAATCTTGAAATCTATTTTGTCTGATATAAGTATAGTGACTTCTGCTCATTTCGGTTTCCATTAGTGTAGAGTATATTTTTCATCCATTTATTTTCAGTCGATGTGTTTCTTTAGAAGTGAAATGTGTTTCTTGCAGGCAACAGATCAATGAGTCTTGTTACTTCCCTATTCAGCCACTCTATGTCTTTTGATAAAAGAGTTTAGTCCATTTGCATTCAATGTTATTATTGAAAAGTAAGAACTTAGTCTTTCAATTTTGTTATCCATTCTGGTTGTTTTGTGATGCTTTCTCTCTCTCTCTCTCTCTCTCTCTCTCTCTTTTTTTTTGTACTTCCTGTCTTCCTCTAGTGAAGGTGATTTTTCTCTAGGTATATAATTTAGTTTCTCACTTTTTATTTTTTGTGTATGCACTGTGGGGTTTTTTGGTTCAAGCTTACCATAAGGCATGCAAATATTTTACTTTAAAGCCCATTATTTTAAGTTGATAACAACTTAACACTCTTTGCATGAACAAACAAAAAGAAAGAAAACTAATGAAAACTCTATGCCTTAACTTTATCTCTCTGCTTTTAAACATTTCATTGTTTCTCTTTATATCTTATTGTACTATGTTTTTAATGTTGTTGTAGTTATTATTTTTGATTAGTTCATTTAGTCTTTATATGTAGAATTAGAATAGATTAGACACCATAGTGTTATGATATTTTTTCTGTGTACTTACTATTACCAGTGAATTTTGTAGCTTCAGGTTATTATATATTGCCCGTTAATGTCCTTTTCTCTCTGATAGAATACTCCCTTTTGCATTTCTTGTGGTTGGGTCTGGTATCCATGAAATCTGGCAGCTTTTGTTTGTCTATTAATGTCTTTATTTCTTCTTGTTGTTTGAAAAATATTCTCACCAGATATACTATTTTAGTATAAAATATTTTTTTCTTAAGCATTTAAATATATTATACTACTCTCTTCTGGCTTGTAAGGTTTCCACTGAAAAGTTTGCTGCCAGAAATATTGGAGCTCCATTGTATGTTATTTGTTTCTTTTCTTTTGGTGCTTTTAGGATCCTTGTTTTATCTTATACCTTTGGGGGTTTGATCATTCTAGTTTTTCTTTAAAAAAGCAAGGTTAAATCTGCTTGGTGTTCTATACCTTTCTTGGATATTCATATCTTTCTATAGGTCTGGAAAGTTATCTATTATTATCCTTTTAAACAAACTTTCTACCCCTATTTCTCTCTATCTCCTAGTTGAGGCCACAGACAGATTTTTTCTTTTGAGGCTGTTTTCTACATCCTATATGAATGCTTAATTGCTTTTTATTCTTTTTCTATTATCTTCTCAGATTGTGTATTTTAAAGTAGCCTATCTTCAAGCTTACTCTTTCTCCTATTTGGTCCATTCTACCATTAAAGGACTCTGAGGCATTCTTCAGTATGCCAACTGTATAATTGCATTTTTCAGTTCCAAAGTTTCTGCTTGATTATTTTTAGTTATTTTAATCCCTTTGTTAAATTTATCTGATACAATTCTGTACTTCTTCTCTATGTGACCTTGAATTTCATTGAATATTCCCAACCAAACTATTTTGAATTATCTATTGGAAAGGTCACGTAGCTCTGTTTCTCCAGGTTTGGTCCTTGGTGCTTTATTTAGTTCATTTGGTGAAGTCATGTTTTTCTGGACAGTGTTTATTCTAGTAAATGTTCTTTGATGTTTGTGCATTTAAAAGTTAGAAATTTATTGTACTCTTTACTGTCTGGGCTTACTTGTAGTCATCCTTTTTGGGAAGGCCTTCCAGGTATTTGAAAGGAGTTGGGACTTGGGTGTTATGATGTAAGCTGTTTCTGCCTTAGGGGGCAGCCCAAGCACAGTAACACTTCAGTTCCTGCAGACTGATAGAGGTAGCACCTTGATGGTCTTGGACAAGATCCAGAAGAATTCTCTGGGTTACCAGGCAGAAACTCTTGTTCTCTTCCCTTACTTTCTCCCAGACATGACATGCAAAGTCTCGCTCACTCTCTCTCTCTCTCTCTCTCTCTCTCTCTCTCTCTCTCTTTCTCTCTCTCTCTCCCTCTTCCTCTCTGAGCCACCCATAGCCGGGATAGAAGTGACACAAGTACCTCTGTGGACACTACCACTAAAATTGCACTGGGTCAGACCTGAAGGCAGTGCAGCCCTGGGTCTCACTCAAATCCTGATGTAACTAAGCCCTAGCTACTTCCTATGCTTACTAAAGACCCTGGGGTTCTACAATTAGCAGGTGGGAAAGCCAGCCAGGCCTGAGCCCTTCCCTTCAGGGTGGCAAGGTGCTGTAGGCCCCAGGTAGATTCAGAAGTGCTGTCCAGGAGTAAGGGACTAGAGTCAAAAACTTTAGAAGTCTATCTGGTGTTCTACTGTATTGTAGCTGAGCTGGCCCATAAACAACATGATGTAGTTCTTCCCACTCTTCTTTCCCTTTTTCAAATGCAGAGGAGTCTCACCCCAGAGCCACAACCATCCCAGACCACGAGAAGTACTGCCATACTATTGCTGATGTTCCCTTAAGGCCCAAGGTCTCTTAATACAGCTTGTTTTGAGGGCTACCTGGCCTGAGACTCACCCTTCAGGGAAGTTCGCTCCCCTCTGGCCCAGGGCAGATCCAGGAATGCCATCCAAGAATAAAGTCCTGAGATCAGGGACCCCAAGATCTTATTTGGTGCTCTTCTCCTTTGTTGCCATGCTTGTACCTAAAGTGAAAGAAAAAGTCACTTTTATTTTCTCTCTGCTTTTCTCAAACAGAAGGAGTTTTGTCCCATAGCCATATGTTTTGTACCTTAGACACAGGTTTGCCCTAGAACTGGTAATGTGCTGAGTCTCATCTGAATCCAAGTCTCAGAATCTCTCCCACATCCCTTAATGTAGTACCTGGGTATCACTGCTAGTTATTAGGGGCTCAAGTACTTATCAGTTAGCAGATAATGAATTCTGGCAGGACTGGGTCATTTTCTTCAAAGTGGCAGGTTCCCTTCTGGCCCAGGATATGTCTAAAAATGTTGTCTGGGAGCTAGGACCTCATGACTCTGACTGGTGCCCTATCCTACCGTGGCTGAGCTAGTATCATAGATGCAAGGTAAGGGCCTTTCTACTCTTCCCTCTCCTCTCTTCAAGAAGAAAAGGGTCTCTTTCGGAGGTTTGAACTGTGCATCCTGGGATTAGGGGAAGTGCAATGCCAGCACTCTCTTAGTGACCATGGCTAGTGTCTCAGTATGTTGTGTGTCCCTGAAGTCCACTGTCTTAATTCAGGGCTTAATTCAGCCCAATGACTCACCTAAGATTTTGCAGTTCTTATGGCCTAGACTGCCTTTTAAATTTACACAGAGTCAAAGAGCATTGTCCCTCTGCTTGGTAAGGTTTGTAGACACTCAAGTTCAGACTGCTGGTATCTGCAACTCCCTCCTGGTTAGGGCTGTTTTAAATGCTCCCTCCATGGGTGGGCATCAGCTGAGTCTGGTCTGGTATTCCTTTCTGATTCTAACAGGACAGCACTGAGTTCAATGCCTCACAATTGCTGTGTTCTTCCTCCACCAGCAAGACACTCTCCACAACATGCTGTGGTTGCTGGGGGTGGGTGAGGGGTGGTGTTCAGTGCCTCTTTCAGTGATATGGAGTTAAAACCAAGTACTATGAGTGCTTGCCTAATTTTTAGCTCTTATAAAGGTTTTTTTTCTGTGGAGATTGTTAACTTGGTGTCCTTGTTGGGAGGATGATTGATATAGCTTCCTATTTTACCATCTTGCTCTACTCTGTATTGATTTCTATTTTTATTATTAGGTAATTTCAGAGTGTGATTGGTATGATTTTTTTTGTAGGCACTCAAATGTTTTATTTATTTATTTATTTATTTTGTACTTTAAGTTCTGAGGTATATGAGCAGAACGTGCATGTTTATTACATAGGTATACACGTGCCATGGTGGTTTGCTGCATCCATCCCCCATCATCTACATTAGGTTTTTCTCCTAAGGTTAGCCCTCCCCAATTGCCCCAACCCTTGCTATCCCTCCCTTAGCCCTCTCACCCACTGACAGGCCCTTGTGTGAGATGATCCCCTGCCTGTGTCCATGTGTTCTCATTTTTCAACTCCCACTTATGAATGAGAACAAGCAGTGTTTGGTTTTCTGTTATTGTGTCAGTTTGCTGAGAATGATGGTTTCTAGCTTCATCCATGTCCCTGCAAAGGACATGAACTCATCCATTTTTGTGGCTGCATAGTATTTAACAAAATATTACGAAAGTATTTAACAAAAAATAACAGCCAAGGAAACTGTTAACCTTGATCAGAAGCCAATGGAGATATAAACTCTAAAATGACATTTTGGATGAATTGCTGTAGGATGTGTGAAGACTAGCATGAGAGAGAAACTTCAAGAGGCTGAAGTCTTAGGCAGACCTCACTCTTTTGTGAGCTTTCCCTTAGAAACCTCACCAGGTTCTCCAGGTGATGAGCTAAGATAGATTCCCTTGTGGTTCCTGAAAAGGAGTAGAAATGTAACAATTTTAAAATATTTCTAGAATAGTCCCTCTAACAAAGCCCTATTTCCTACTGAAAAGCCATTACCTCAGTTTTATCCCACCTGGGCAGAAGGGCATTAACCCAGGTCCAGCCACCTCTATTAAAATGGGAGAAGCTGAGAGACCCTCCTGGAGCTCATAGCCCATGACTGCAGACCCAGTAAAAGACAGAGATTTAATCATAAGATCGTAGAATACTTGACCTTACCACCACATTAACAGGGATCTAGTAGGGATAGCAATGAATTATAGCCGAAAGATATGCAAGGCAAAGACTCTGTTTATGGAGGAATTCCAAGGAAAACTCAAACACAACAGAGGAGAGAGAACAAAGGAACACAAGAAAGATTTGAAGCCTCTGGCACTTACAACAAATATTAACACAACTTACTGCTACTAGTTTGACATAAAGCGTCACAAGGAATACCTATTTTTCTCAGTTCCTGATACATTATGTTTGGCTTGCATCAACAGCAATAAAATTACCAGTTGTGCTAAAAGATAGGAAAAAGCCAGTCTGAAGAAAGTGATGCCAACATCAGAATCAGACTTTGAGGCAATGCAGATTTTGAAATTATTAGAAAAATAATTTTTTAAAATTATGATTAATATGTTTAGGACTCTAATGAAAAACATACAAAAACAGAACAACATGCTAAAACAACATAAAAAAAACAAATAAATAATCCAATATAAGAAAGGATTGAAAAAAAAAGATTTCATGTTGTAAACACTGCAACATAAATGAAGAACACTGGTGACGGGCTTAGCAATAGACGAAACATAGTTGAGGAAAGAACCTGTGAGTTTGAAGACAGGTCACTGAAAAATTCCCAAATTGAAATGCAAGGAGAAAAATATTTTTGTTAAAAGAATATACTTTTAAAAACTGTGATATGATTTCAAAAGATGTAACATACATGCATAATCAGATGCAAAAGAAAGTGGAGTAGATGAAATGAGGAGCCAAATTATTCTCTTAATACTCCTCTGACACTAATTAAACTAAACAAAGCAACATAAAACTAATGTATTACAAGAAGCATATTAAGCTACTTGCCATCAACGTGCTTAAAGAAGTAGCAATGATAAAATTTTAAAATGTAGTGTTCTTTGTCTTCCTTTCTCCAACTGCTTCATTAGAGTAGAATAACTTTTATAGTCTTTGGATCTCTTGACACATAAAACAGTGAAATTATCAAGTCATCTTCAGCAATGAATGTTAAATGTAAGATCCCCATTAATCCCAAACATATGTATTTTGTAAGAGATATGAGTGGTATTTGATCCTTCTGTTCATTATTATAATCTTCTGATTGTTTATCTCAGCAACATTGGGTAATCTCATAATGATCAACTTCTACCCTTCTACCCTTGCACAGATGTGAGAAATAAAGTGCAAGTTGATCTGTTCCACCATAGAGAATTTCCTGGACTTACTTAGATTAGTTCAAACATGCTACATCTCATGTTAGTTTAATATTTTATCTTTCTTGGATATTTTCACATACATTATTCTGTACTAAGCATTGTAAGGTCTGATTAAGACACAAGTTGCTTAATATGCCACTAGGCTTTTCTAGTATTACAATTTCAAATTAGCCCTCTAGACAGACTAAAGACTTTTTGCATTCAATATGGTTATATTGAATTATCTTGTATTAGGTCAACATTTATGCAAGAGTTCCTTCTTACTGTTTATGCTCCTAAACAATAAGAGCAAAACTATTTTATAAAAATCATTTGTTCGAAAGCAGAGGCCAGCTAAAGAGGGACCATGGTCTTAGAGATAAGGGGAAGACACTGATTTGAGTGTGACTTTCTAAGTTTATAGAAAACCTTTATCAGTCTCATTGCTGAAGAGAACGAACCAACAGAGAAAGGCCCTGGAAAATCCTAAAGCTTTCTGTAGAGATGTCTGGAGGTTACACCCTAGGCGAAAAAGTAAAACAAGATTTAAACAAAATTTCAGGAATTGAAAGTCAGACATTTTTAAAGTTAGGTTTATGGGAGTTAACTAATGTATAGCAAAATTAATCATTTTAAGTGTACCTTTTCAGGATTTTAATAAATGTATACAGTTGTGCAATCCTTACTTCAATCAACATATAGAAAGTTTTCTTCACCCCAAATAATTCTCTTATGTTGCATTACAGTCAACCTCGGATGTATTCATCCCTGGGTAAGCATTGATCTGTTTTCTTTATTACATGTGTTTATTCTATAATGTAATATGAGCAGAATTATGAGGGTTTTAGTCATTTCTCTTTCACATAGTATTTTTAGATGAAAATAAGTATAGTTGGCTTCTTTTTATTGCTGTGTAAGTGTATCAGCATTTGTTTATTTAATTGTAGTTGATGAAATTTGTTTGTTTGTTAGAGGAAACTATTATTATTATAGCTCCTATGTGTATTTGCCTTCAGGTCTTTGTGTCGACATTTATTCTTATTTCTCTTGGGTAAATTCCTAGTTCTGAGATTACTGAGTCTTACAGCAAGTGTATGCTTGAGTTCATTAAAAAAAAAGACTATCAAACTAGTTTCCACAATGGTGAAACTATTTTGCATTTGACCAGCTATTTGCTTATCCACTCAGGCACTTTCAAGTCCCAATTTCTCTTCTCAAGCACTTGGTAGTGTCAGTCTTTCTAATTTTAGCCATTTTAGCAGGCATATTGTATATCTATTATGGTCAAATTTATATTTCCCTTATAACTATTAATGTTGAGCATTTTATCATGGGCTTATTTAGCATGCATAGATACACCCTGGTAAATGATGTATTCATTTTTGGACCAAAAAATGTTCTTTTTTTTGTATTGGGTTATTTTGTTATTGAGCTGAAAGAACTTTCTGTGTATTTTGAAGTCAAGCTTTTTGTCTAATGTGTTTCCCAAATATTTTCTCTCAGTCTGTCTCCCATATTTTCATTTTTTAAACAGTGCTATTCAAATAAAACTTAAATTTATTATTTCTGTAATGTGTCTTAGAAAATTTTGCTTAAATCAAGGTCACAACTATTTTTTTCTTATGTTTTCCTTGTTCTTATATTATAGTCTATGATCAGTCTTGAGTTAATATTTCATATAAACTGATGTAGTAGTGGAGGTTCATTTGTTTGCATATGGATGCTCAAATATTTCAGCATTATTTGTTGAACAGATGATGTTTCCTGCATTGTGTTTCATTTATGTATTTTTGGAAAATTGTCTCTATATGTGAGAGTTTAATTTTAGACTCTATACTAATCTAATGGTGTTTATCTAACTATACAATATTGTATTATTATGATTACTATAGTTTTATACTAAAATTTGAAATTAGGTAGTTGAGTCTTACCACATGGTCTTTATTCGAGGACTACAATTAAAAACACAGTTTAATTCCTCTATACACCTACTCAAATAACTATTTTTGTTAAATCATTAATTTATAACATTGGTGAAAATCTGGAGTAACTGGAATTCTCATAACTTCTTGGGAGAATTGTGGGTTCGTTCAACAGATTGGGAAACTCTGGAGATATAACTTCCAGGATAAACATATGTATGTCCCATGGCCAAGCAATTACACTTCTTTATAACAGAAATAGCCCTAAATTTGATATAAAACACAATTTTTTGAAGAGCAGATTATAAATGATGATATACACACTTACATTATACTTATAATGGGATAGTATAGATCAATATAAATAAATGAGCTCATGTTAGAGAACCTGAATGAATTCTATACAAATATAATGTTGAGTGAAAGAAGCAACATCCAACTAAAAATTATATAAAGGACGAAAATGTGCCTATTATTTTAGAGCTCAGGTTAGGACCTACTTGTATAAGAGGTAGAAAGGGTGACCATGAAAGATGGTAAAGAATTTCTGAGTTAGTCTTATATTTTTAGGTTTGAATGGTAGTTATGTGAGGGTATTCACATTTTAGATATTTATTGTATAACATATTTATGATTTATATACTTTTCTGTCCATATATCACTTAATTATTATATAAAATATTTTATACTTCAAGTAATAGAATACAGGAATATAGAGCTCTCATAATGTATGCAGTAAAGAACCTAGGGAGCATAAGAACTCATAAGATAGTTTCCTTATGCATTCCAGAAGCACAGTAAGTTCAGAAATTATAGGCTTCTGTATGAAATGGGGTTTCCATAGAATTTATTTTGTGAGAGTCTATGGATAGAAGCAAATCAATCAGTCCACACTCTAAAGAAAATGTACAATTGAAAATAAGTACAATCCTTTACATTGTGCTTTCTTGGCAAACCTACTCTCCTAATTCATTTACCACAGTACTACTATTTAATTGCCCACATTCTTTAAATCAGAGTTCAGCAAACTTTCTAAGTAAAGGACTATATGATAAATATTTTAGGCTCTCCAGGTGATATGGTTTGGCTGTGTCTCAATTCAAAACTCATCTTGAATTGTAGCTCCCATAATCCCTATGTGTCATAGGACAAACCAAGTGGGATATAATTAAATCATGGGGATGGGTTTTTCCTGTGCTGTTCTTGGGATAGTAAATAAATCTCATGAGATCTTATGGTTTTATAAAGGGCAGTTCCCCTGCCATGCTCTCTTGCCTGCTGCCATGTAAGATGTATCTTTGCTCTTCCTTCAGCTTCTCGCATGATAGTGAGGCCTCCTCAGCCACGTGGAACTCTGAGCATATTAAACCATCTTTTCTTTATAAATTACCCAGTCTCAGGTATTTCTTCACAGCAGTATGAAAATGGACTAATACACCAGGATATATGGACTGTATTAAAACTACTCAACTCTGCTCTTACAGAGCAATAGAAGACAGAAACGAGTTGTAAACAGATGAGCTTGACTGTGTTCTAACAGCACTTTATCAACGCTGAATTTAAATCTCACGAAATGTTATTTAAAAAAATTTTAAACTATTTACACATGTAAATAACATATTTAGTTTGTGAGACATGTGGAAACAGGTGATGAGATTTAGTCTGTGGACCCTTGCTCAAAATTCGCATTTTTAGCCTCTTATCTGTTTTGTCTGTAGTGTTCTAGTTCAGAGCATAAAAGCCTGGCATTTGCTTGATTTGGTTTTTCTATTCTCTGAGACTTTAACTTTTTTTTAACCTTTTCAGCTAACAGAAACCACAGAGAAAAAAAAATCCATCTATTATTCATGTGGAGTCACTCCTGTTTGACAATCTTCTTGCACTCAAGAAGCTGTGCATGTGCTATTCACTATTCACTCAATCATCAACCCTAAGCCTGTCTCCTCTGCTGTAGTGGAGGGGATTTTGATTCTGGAAATAGCAAAGATCTGATCTGCTTACATATATCTCCTCTGGAGCACAGATTTTAAACTTTGCACTCAAAGAGTCCATAAATGTCCTGAAATTGTTTGCATACTTTTCCATGCATTAATGCATATTTTTATTGAGAAACAATTAATCGTTTTCATCAGATTTTAAACAAGTTTATAGCTCAAGCCTGTAATGCAGGAAATAGCTACTATGAGATTTAACATTTTTTGAAAGAGAGATGTAGAAATGCCAAAATTAGAGAAAAATTTTCTATATATTGCACACAAAAAATATATATACATAAATGAAATTGTACTATTTGTAAATACTAGAAGATAGGAAATCCTATTTAGCATTCTTAATAATGTTAGCATGAAAAGAGTGGACATTTTAGACTTACTATAGGCACACTTTTTCTTTTGCCAGAACCTTCGCATTTACCTCCTGGTACTCTGTCATGGTAGTAAAATAAAAGTCTTTAACCTGAACTCTCATTTTTAAAGCTAGATAAGTTCACTGTGCATGAAATTGCCTCTGGCAACCCTCACTGAGCTGGGAATGCAGAGGCCTTTGGCAGAGCTGTTGTGTATATGTGCCCTTTGTTTAAACCATTGCATTTTACGTCTGAAGGTATGTGTTTTGTACATTGAAACACATCTATTGACTTCTGTGTATGTGGTTGCTTGCTTAAATTGTTTTATTGAAACACTAAGATAAGTACACCTTCATTGCACAGGCCTTCTGGTTTCTGAGACTATCTCCTTTTCCAACCAGCACAGCCTCCCAAATATCCTTTCTGATGTCACTTATGTGACTTCCTTCCTTTTCAACGTCCTCCTGGCAGTATTTGCTCTCCTGATGTTATTCCTTTGCTTTTGCTTCAAGGACTTATATCTGGAAATAAACAAACAAGTTACAGGATGCAATCTGTTTATACTCCAACACAGATAATTTCTTAGAGAACATTCCTTTAAATGCCTTTCTTTAAATATAGTTTCTTACTGTAAACATAACTATCAAGGAGATAAGGTTTTAAATGCAGCTTCAAAATATTTGTTTAGCATGGAAAAGTCATTCTCATGATTAAAGATAATAATCTAAACTAAAGATGTTTTCCTTCATATAACATATTGATAACATTTCTCATCTCTTTTCTACCTAATGTAGTATGAAAGAAGATTTGCTTTTAAAGAAATGTTTTCAATTATTGCTTTTAGTCTCCTTATTCAAATATCACACACGTTTATTTCTATGTTAGCATATTTATACTGAAGTTAACATTATTTTACTTTTCCTCTCTGAAAAGAAAATTATGAATAATGCTTCCCTCAAATCTCTCAGACTTGTGTCATACTGTTCACTATTCCATTGTATATATGTGTCATGACTTACTTTCCCAAGGAATGTTTAGATTTTTAAAACAATATTATGGTTTGGCAGTCAATAAACCTTTCCAAATTGAAGGTTTAAGGTTTTGATGTTTTGAGGTTTATTATTACAATTGCAGTTGATTTTTCTTGATCCAGAAAAAAATGGTCTTCTGAGAATTTTTATTTTTGTTTTGATAAGTGATCTACTTCCTCTATTTAATATATTAATTATTAAAGTGTAATTTACCTGATTTTAAATTTCATATATTTTATTCTAAAGTCCAGATTTTTATAATTTATTTTATAATTAATTGATAGGAGTTTCTAGATTCTTGTAACTACTAAGATATTTTCTATTTATTTATATTAAAATATCTTATGCTAAAAAACCTTATAAAGTTGGTAGAATTATTCTTTCTTATAGACGAGAATGAAGAGGAACAAAAAGGTTAAGTACCTAATCCAAGATCACTAAGTTAGTAAACAGTAGAGGTTATGTTCTTAAACATTAATGCATAATGCTTCTGGTCATATTTTTTGTTTTTTGCTCTGGCTTTTGGGAAAATTCTTGGAAACAGCCTATTTCTCTATTTTTATTGTAACAGAATCTTTTTCTTAAATAGCTTTATTGAGGTATAATAGACATTAAATAATTTCACATATTTAATATACACAATTTGGTGAGTTTAGATAAATGCAAATGCCATGACACTGCCACCACAATCAAGGTAAAAAGCAGAGACATTCAACACCTCCTAAAGTTATCTTACGCTCCTTTTTATTTATTGCTATTCAATTTGTGGGTGTGTTGTTTGGGGTTTTATTTTTGGTAAGAACACTTAACATGAGATCTACTCAACAATTTTGAAGTGCACAAAACCATCTTATTATCTATAGGTACTATATTGTACTGCAAACCTCTAGAACATATTCATCTAACATAACTAAAGCTTTATACCCATAGATCACAACTGCCTAAAACAGTTCTTAATCTACCCAGTCGCCAGCCTTTGAAAACCACTATTATATTCCCTGCTTGTATAAGTTTGACTGTTTAAAATACCTTATATAAATGAGATCATGCAGTTTGCCCTTCTGTAATTGCCTTATTTCATTTAGCATAGTGTCGTCCAGGTTCTTCCACATTGTCACGTATTTTAGAATTCCTTCTTTTTTTAAAGAGTGATTAATATTCCACTGTACTGATGGCATTTGGCTTGTTTCCATATCATGTCTTGGTTGCAAGTAATGTGGCAATGAACATGGGAGTGCAGATGACTCTTCAAGATCCTGAGTTCAATGTTTTTAGATAACACCCAACAGTGGGATTGTTGTATAATATGGTTATTTTCATTTTTCTGATTAACCTCCATATTCTTTTCCAAAGCTGTTGTGTCACCTTCTATCTTACTTTTCCATTGGAGATAGTTATAGGAAATAGTCACTAAACCCCTTGGAAGGCCAGGCAGTTTACATAGCCTCAGGAAAAAATGGGCCAAGGAAGCTAGTTATTTTATCTTAAGGCTTAAAGCATAGGGCAGTTAACAAGGAAATGCAAAGGAGTTTATCTAACTGGCTTGTTGTTCTAAGACCAACCTTTACACAAGCACAAGCACACTTGACTGCCTCCTACTTGAGGGGTCGGCAGAAGTTTATTACCCACAAATGGTGTTGGCTTTAGGCCTTGGAATCTAGCCTTTAATCTTCACCCTCTAGTGTTGACCAAAAGTCTTTGTTATTTAATGTGTGCTGAATAAAGGCTGAGAAGGCCAGTGTGTCAGGGCCAGTGTCTATTAACTCCTTCAGGTGAATAGCCTGGACACCCCAGCCTGCTCTTTCACTGTATTCTGTGTTTGAGTGAATTTATTCATCTGTCGTGGGGTTGTGGTCTGTCAGTTGGACCCCAACAGCTGGTGCCCAGTGTGAGGCAGCCCTGACAGTGGCGTGTGGTGCCTCCCTCTGAGTCTTTGCTGTAATGAATCATGATGGAACCTCTGAAAATGATGAAAATGTGACTGTTGAGTGAGTCACTGGAGCCTGCTTAGAATATCCAAGTTCAGAAGCATTGTTCAGGCTAGGGTTCCATCATGGAACCACAGTTATCAACTCAACAGGTAAAGTTGAAACAGCTGCTTAAAGACAGTGGAGCCTTGGTTTTGCAGGCTCAATTAAAGGACCTAATACAAACTGTTGTTTCCCAAAGCCCATGGTTCCTGGCTGAAAGTGCTCTAGACATAAAGCTCCAGGAAAAAGTGGGGAGAAATCTTAAACAGCATCATGCACAAGGGCAATGGGTCACAGTAACATTATCACCAGGCCAAAATAACAAAGAGGAGATAGAGGTTTTGCCAGAGCACTCCTCTTCCAATAAACAGGAAAAAGGACAAAGGAGGCACTGCAGCCATAGGACCTTAAGAAAGTGACATTAAAAGGGGAGCTCTTGGACTGCTCGGTAACACAAGATCAACAAGGCAATCAGGTGTATGCTTATAAAATGATAAGAAAAAAAGGCATCAGAGGCCAAAACTGCATGGCCAAGCAAGCAGTGGCCAGAAGAAAAGGCTCAGCCACAGGGTAGCTCATGGTACCTGGGGCTCATAGAAACACCCTGGGCCAGCAGCTGCTGCTTGGCAGTGGGCAGAGGGAGTAGCACAAACAAAAAGCCATGGCTAAGCAAGCCCAGTGCAGCCACCACCCTGGGACCCATGCTGTTGCCTCTGGCTCCACAGGTGGCCCATGGTAAAATTTCATATTTTTCTGATATAAAAGCGACATTCCAGATTATAATTCTCTGCTAAAATTTAAATGAACTATAAGAATTTGTAAGACCTTTTTCCAATAATGGCCACTGTTGTTACTCCAACCCTACCCCAGACATAGCTCTCTCAAAATCCAATTTAAGTAAAACAGTAACGATTGAAGCAAGATAAATTATAAAAGGCCCATGAATTAGTTGAAGAGAAATTAAAAGATGGGCCTTGAAGGACGGAAAGAATTTTAATAGCTGACAACACTCGGGCAGATATCAGGAAGTCTTAAAACCAAATTAACTTGAGCACGAAGTTTACATCATTAGAAAGACAAAGTTATATCATGGCTTTGAATGCAATAATGAAAAGTTCAGTCATTTTACAGATAACAAATTTCAATCACTTTATTGGCAATTATTTTTTAAGCTACCCATTTAATCTCTCAAAAGTACTTTTATAAAAATTGTTTGGTATTTTTATGATATGTTTCTCTCTGAAATTGATATATGAATTTGTGTGTCTATTACCTTTCTTTGAAGCATTAATAAAACTTATAAGTTATTTTGAATCATTCAAAAGTATTTTCTAGATGACCTAAAAGGTAACCTCCACTTTTTGTCATTTTTTAATATAGAGAATTTTTAGAAGGAAGAAACAGCTACTTATTTCCACTGAAAGCTGCCTATTAGTCTCCCTTCATGAATGTTGCCTGACCTGTTTAGCAAAGAATTTGATGAGGCACAGTAATGAAAGACCTCAAAGTCACATTTGTTTTATATGAAGAAATCAAGCAGACCTTCAAGTGATGATGTCACTGCTAGACCAAGCCTTTCAGTTGCATTAATTTTTCCACTAAAATTAGAGAAACTTAACAATTTCAACTTACCTGGAGACTGGCTAAACAAATTATCCTGCAATGCCCAGATTATCAGCTCATAGGCACATCCCTTCCTTCAACAGGTGTTAACCCCAGAGGACTAAATCCTAATCAGTTATGGCAAACAGATGTTACACACATCCTGAATTTGGAAAACTAAGATATGTACATGTATCTGTTAGTAACAATTCACATTTAATTAGTGCTAACGCTTTTCATGCAGAATCCATCCAATATGTCATTAAACATCTTTTTGTAACTTTTGCATTTTATGGGGCAGTCCACAAAAGTTAAAACTGATAGACACAGAAAGTGGGACTAAGAAAACAGATAGTGTAAAAAGAAACAGAAAAGGGGGAATATGAGTAAGGATCTCACAAGACTACCAGCATAAGCCTTATTTACCCTTAATTTTTAAAATTTAGATGATAAATTTCAATCAGCTGTAGAAAAGCACTTGGCTAAAACCTCTCAAGACAGAAACAGAAAGATTCAAGAGAGAAATAGAGTCTCTTACTAGAAGAGACAGAAATCAGAGAGAGACACAAAAAGTAGGACAGAGGAGAGAGACAAAGTAGGAAGAAGGGAAAAAATGTTAAGAAAGTTATAGATATAAGACTGCACCTTTAGTAAGGAAGGTTATAAAACAAAGTCAGTAAGCTAAGACATGTTGAATATCGTCTGTGAAAGTCATGAAAAATGTTATAGGAAGGAATTTATGGAGGAAATGTATAATTTTCGCTTTGAATGTCTAAGCAAGTTTTAAAACGTTAATTGTAAAAGAAATTCTGAGTGTAAACATATTGGCTACATTTAAAGAAGTATCATTTAGTTTTTCTGTAAACTAGACATTAAAAAAGGCACTACAAGTTTTTCTTAAAGCACAAAGATTATAGAAGTTCTCTTAGCAGGCATTACCCCTAAAATCTCCAGTACACCAGCACCAGCCTGGAGACTACATTCTCATCAAAGGATGGAAAGAAGAAAAAACTCTAGACAGTCTAAGAAAAACTCTGCAGGACCCACAGCCCCGGACAATGCAATTTCTGTGGCAAAAAAGGCTCTGGACATCACCTGGGTAATTCTGAAGGCAACTCTAGGGGCAGAACAAATTCTGCTCTGAACACAGGCATTATTCACCCCAGATAATTTGTTTCTTTTTTATTCTCTCACTTTGGCTGCTACCTGTATCTGCCACACTCTATTGAGCCCACCTCCTAAATTTGCCTTTTTTTCCCCCACTCTATTACTTAGACAAACACCTGCTTCCAAGCATCTAGCAATGCAACTGTTTGACTGAAAGGAATTCACATAACCCCAGTGGGATTCCCCATTAACAGCATACAATGAACTGAGATGCCAAGTAACACTACAGGTCATTCTTTGACTGGAAAATAATGTTGCTAATAATACTCATGTTTGCCTTATGTTGTTTGCTAATTCTAGGATTCAAAGCTGGAATAAGAGCAATAACTGCCTCAACTAACAGACCTGTTGCTACACATGTCAGCACTCTTCAATAAAAGCTAGTTGCAGAAAACAGAAAAGGGGGAGATGTGGGAGTTCTGTCAGGGTGGTGGCAAAAATATTAAGCAAAAAATATTAAAGATAGTTATAGGATATAGTAAGTAAACCCCTTTGGAAGGCCAGGCAGTTTACATAGCTTCAGAAAGAATGGGCCAAAGACATCTAGTTATTTTATCTTAAGGCTTAAAGCATAGGGCAGTTAACAGGGGAATGTAAAGGAGTTTATCTAAATGACTTGTCTTCAGACCAACATATGCCCATTTGTGCTTGGCTACCTCCTACTTGGGATGTTGGCAGAAGTTTATTACCCACAAATGGAGTTTGCTTGAGGCCTAGGAATCTTGCCTTTAATCTTCACCCTCTAGTGGTGTTGACCAAAAGCCTTAGCCATTTAATGTGTGCTGAATATAGGTGGGGAGACCAGTGTGTCAGGGCTGGAGGTCATTAACTCCTTTGGGTAAATGGCCCACACACCCCAGCCTTCTTTCATTGTATTCTATTGAATTTATTTCATTTTATTCATTGAATTTATTCATCCATTGTGGGGTCAGGGTCTGCCAGTCAGACCTCAACAATATATATCTGTTCGTATGAAAGTTTTATGCTTATTTAAATATATGAAAAAGTTGTTTATAGTTTCTTTATAAATGAACAAACAATGTGAATAAGCATAAAATTTCCAAGTTAAATGTTCAAAAATTGACTAGCTTCTTGTATCTCAATTTGTGAAACCACAGTACAATACCAGGTTGAATTATTTTATCTTTATGTTTTCTGGGTTTTTGAATAATTCTTTGTTGATTATATTTAAATTTGAAATCTACTTTATAAAAGTCAGATGTTTCTCTGTATATTACTTTGCTTGTCCTCCACATTTTTAAAAATATTATTTTATATTATTATTATTCATTATGTTGTGACTTTTTCTAAGACAATTATTTATGCTCTGGACTTCTCTTTTATCTTTAGAAATGTATTGTCTTTCCTCTGTTCATCATTTGATATACTTGTATTTGGTATGTTTCATTAGTTGACTTAAATACAATGTGTTTTCACAACTAAGATGTTCTTTTCTTTATTGTTTTATTGATTTCAAGCATTATAAAGGCTACTTAAATTTTTGCAAAATATATACTAGTCGTTTCCCTTT
Source organism: Plecturocebus donacophilus (assembly GCA_004027715.1). Taxonomy (NCBI): domain Eukaryota; kingdom Metazoa; phylum Chordata; class Mammalia; order Primates; family Pitheciidae; genus Plecturocebus; species Plecturocebus donacophilus. The sequence goes on from PVKP010008801.1 coordinate 33,940, forward strand.
AAAATAATGTTTAAACATCTTCTATGTCACTGTAAATGACTATACATAACTTCTGAACTAACTCGTTCAGGCCACTTTTTGTTTTAGATTGAATCCACTAAATTCTTAAAAGTGAAAATATGTAATAAATTTTAATTTTCTTATATTTCCTGCAATAAATATTTTAAAAATATTTGAGTATAATTTTATACAAGAAAGTTTGCTTATAGGTAGCTATATTAGATAAAATTTAGTTTATTACTTTTGAATCTTTCTTTTTCTAAATTTTCATACTCTTCCATAAGAACGTAGCTTGGAGTTTTCCTTTGTTATTTAACTTTCATGTTACTATTGTTAAAAACTTTCACTTCCCTTCATTATGCACTGAAGACCTTAATCCACCTGCTGAATTCAGACATCTTTGTTTCAATGGATCAGCAAATAATTTTAGCTTTTATATGTGTCTGTTAGCCAGATCAATTTATTCCTATGAATATGGCCTTCTGTCTATTAAGTAGTACATAATATAATTATTAAATATTTTAAGCATTTTCCTTATTTTGTAAAATGTTATAAAAATGTTACAAAGATGAATCTTGTTGTATGTATATATCTCCTATACATAAAGTAATTAAGAGACAATTTGAAATAATAAGGGCCTCTAAAGGTATGAAATCTTTGAAGGCAATGTAGATTATACTGTCAGAAATGTATTCAATTATAAATAAAAAGAATATATTCAAATGATGCATATTAAAATATGAGAAATATAATATTAACTACTGTGTCCATCAGAAAAAGTAAAACTGAAGATCCTGTATGTTTTTAAATTTTTCTTGCAATAATGCTCTCCTTAATTGTGTATACCAATTAGTTGAATTTTTTATATTAAATACTGGATATTTCTAGAAATAGTATAGACAATATGATAACTAAATCACGGGAAGGATCCTTTCTATAAGACATTTTCTTTGTCTTTTTCTTTCATTATTTGTTAAATTGTCGTTATCAGCTTCTGCTCATAGCTTTCCAAATCTCTTTTTCAGTATAACTGGGCTTTCCTTCATGTATCCATAGGGATTCAACTCTTTTAAAATTATTCCTTGATTAGCTTGAGGAGAAACCTAGACTTAACTAAAGGTGACTTGTGAAAATCATGTTCCTTTGTAGCTACTGATTTTCTTTTTTTTTTTTTAATTGTACTTTAGGTTCTGGGGTACATGTGCAAATCATGCAAGATTGTTGCATAGGTGCATACATGGCAAGGTGGTTTGCTGCCTTCATCCCCCCATCTCCTCTATCTGGTACTTCTCCCCTAGGTATCCCCCCCCCGACCCCTCACTGTCCCTCCCCTGGCCTCCCTAACTGACTGCAGTGTGTGATGTTCCCCTCCCTGTGTCCACATGTTCTAACTATTCAACACTTGCCTATGAATGATAACATGTGGTGTTTGGTTTTTCTGTTCTTGTGTCAGTTTGCTGAGAATGATGATTTCCAGATTCATTTTCAAAAGAATATTGCAATGTAAGAATAAGCAGTAATTATATCTTTATAGTTATGGAAGTAAATAATTTTAAATGGCATTAATTTGATCCTATATTTTAAACAAAATGATTTTGCACTAATTTACATCCTCACTAACAGTGTATGAATATTCTGCTTTCTCCACATATTTGCCACCATTTATTTTCTGTCATTTTGATAGTAGCCATTGTAACTGGAGTGAGACGATATCTCATTGTGATTTCAATTTGTATCTTCCTGATTAGTTATGTCGAGCGTTTTTTCATATACCTACTACACATTTGTATGTCTTCTTTTGAAAAATGTCTATTAGCATCTTTTGCCTATTTTTAAATTGAAGTTTTTGTCTTTGCTATTGAGTTGTCGGAGTTCATTTTATAATCTGATTATTAGTCTTTGTCAGATAATGTACAAATATGATTATTTCAGCACTGTTCACAATATCCAGGATATGGACTCAAATGTTCATCAATGAATGAATGGATGAAGAAAATACACACAATGGAGTATTATTCAAGCATAAAAAGTTATGAAATCCTGTCATTTGCAGCAACATGGATAGAGCTGGAAGTCATTATGTTGTGTGAAATAAGCTAGGCACAGGGAGAAAAATATTACATTTTTTTCGTTTGTAGGAGCTAAAAAATTTGATCTCATGAGGATGGTGAGCAGAATAGTAGTTACAAGTATCTGGGAAAGGTGGGAGGGACATGAAGATAAAATGGTTTATGTGTACATAAATACAATTATATAGAAGTAATAAATTATAATGATTAAAAGCACTGTAAGGCAACTATATTTTACAAGAATTCATAATATATTTAAAAATAGGCAGAAGAGAAGATATGGAATATTTCCAACTCAAAGAATCATGACTGAGGTTTTGGATATCCCAAGTATTCTTATATGATTACTACACATTTTATGCATTTATCAAATAACACATGTACCCCATAAATACGTACGTCGATTATGTAACAATTTAAAAATTTTTTAAAATACAAAATCTAAGAAAAATGCATACAAAGGACCAAAAGTTATATGAAAAAAATGTTTAATAAAACTAATCATCAGGAAAATGCAAAGTAAAATATATTAAATAATTTTGAAATAAAGTTCACTAACTGGGAACATATCTCTAAATGTAGTGTATCTCTTTTTTGTTGTTTTAATTTTATTTTTCTAAATTACAATTTAGTTGATTTATGCAAAAAGTTCTCTTTGTTGTTGTTTTCAGTAAGATATTAAAGTTTTAAAGTTACCAGGAAATTTGGCTAGACAGTATGCAGACACCATCGATTGGTTATGAGCATCCAGGGATCTGCTATTGGTCAAGGTGAGTGCTTCTTCATTCTCCATGACAAATTTCAATTTTCTGAAAGAGTAGAGACGAATTTTTTGCAAGTATAAAGCACATTTTGCTTTATCTTAAGACTCTTTTCTTGCTAACTGAATTCAATCTGATCTTCTTGTTGCTGGCAATTTTTATCCCATCTCCTCTATTACTCAGCCAATCTGAACTTTCGTTACCTGGCTTAAGGCAGGGCCTGATGCAGTATAATCAGGTAAATGCATTCAAAGGATAAAAGTCTTGGGTAGGATACATGCTTCTTATTAGGAATACTTATTCATAGGTGGTACTCTAGATTTTAAATTCTACAGCTGTGAACTTGCCCCAAGAAATGAATGCATTGATATTTCCAGTTAAAGATTAAATACTAATCTCTTAAGATAACAACATTTATTCAGCTATTTACAACAAAGTCAAAAGTCAACACCAAGCAGCTGTTCCATTTATTTACTTATATAAAGATTCTTTTTTTCTTTTTTGGTCCCTTTTTTTTTTTTTTTTTTTGCATTTTAGGTTTTGAGGTACATGTGAAGAACATGCAAGATTGTTGCATAGGTACACCCATTGCAGTATGATTTGCTGCCTTCCTCCCAATCATCTATATCTGGCATTTCTCCCCATGCTATCTCTCCCCAACTCCCCACCCCCTGCTGTCCCTCCCCTATTTCCCACCAATAGACTTTAGTGTGTAGTGCTCCCCTCCCTATCTCCATGTGTTCTCATTGTTCAACACCCACCTATGAGTGAGAACACACGGTGTTTGATTTTCTGTTCTTGTGTCAGTTTGCTGAGAATGATGCTTTCCAGGTTCATCCATGTCCCTACAAAGGACACAAACTCATCGTTTTTTATGGCTGCATAGTATTCCATGGCGTATATGTGATGCATTTTCCCTGTTCAGTCTGTCATTGATGGGCGTTTGGGTTGGTTCCAGGTCTTTGCTATTGTAAACTGTGCTGTAGTATAGTTTGAAGTCCAGTAGTGTGATGCCTCCAGCTTTGTTCTTTTTGCTTAGAATTGACTTGGCTATGCGGGCTCTCTTTTGGTTCCATATGAAGTTTAAGGCGGTTTTTCTCCAGTTCTGTGAAGAAGGTCACTGGTAGCTTGATGGGGATAGCATTGAATCTGTAAATTACTTTGGGCAGTATGGCCATTTTCACAATATTGATTCTTCCTAACCATGATCATGGAATGTTTCTCCATCTGTTTGTGTCCTCTCTTATTTCCTAGAGCAGTGGTTTGTAGTTCTCCTTGAAGAGGTACTTTACATTCCTTTTTAGTTGTATTCCTAGGTATTTTATTCTCTTTGTAGCAATTGTGAATGGCAGTTTGTTCTTGATTTGGCTCTCTTTAAGTCTGTTATTGGTGTATAGGAATGCTTGTGATTTTTGCACATTGATTTTGTATCCTGAGGCTTTGCTGAAGTTGCTTATCAGTTTCAGGAGATTTTGGGCTGAGATGATGGGGTCTTGTAAATACACAATCATGTCATCTGCAAATAGAGACAATTTGACCTCCTCCTTTCCTATTTGAATACCCTTTATTTCTTTTTCTTGCCTGATTGCTCTGGCTAGGACTTCCAATACTTTATTGAATAGTAGTGGTGAGTGAAGGCATCCTTATCTAGTGCCCAATTCCAAAGGGAATGCTTCTAGTTTTTGCCCATTCAGTATGATATTGGCTGTTGGTTTGTCATAAATAGCTTGTATCTCAAAATATACATTCCATCAATACATAGTTTATTGAGAGTTTTTAGCATAAAGTCCTGTTGAATTTTGTCAAAGGCCTTCTCTGTATCTATTGAGATAATCATGTGGTTTTTGTCTATGGTTCTGTTTATGTGGCGAATTATGTTTATAGACTTGCGTATGTTGAACCAGCCTTGCATCCCCGGGATGAAGCCTACTTGTTCACGGTGGATAAGCTTTTTGATGTGCTGTTGCAATTGGTTTGCCAGTATTTTATTGAAGATTTTTGCATCTATGTTCATCATGGATATTGGCCTGTAGTTTCTTTTCTTGTTGAATCTCTGCCAGGTTTTGGTATCAGGATGAGTTGGTCTCATAAAATGAATTGGGAAGGATTCTCTCTCTTTGGATTGTTTGGAATAGTTTCAGAAGGAATGGCACCAGCTCCTCTTTGTATGTCTGGTAGAAATCGGCTGTGAACCCATCTGGACCTGGGCTTTTTTTGGGTGGTAGGCTCTTAACTGCTGCCTCAACTTCTGCCGTTCTTATTGGTCTATTCAAGGTTTTGACTTCTTCCTGGTTTAGGCTTGGGAGGATGCTAGTGTCCAGGAATTTATCCATTTCTTCCATGTTTACTGGTTTATGTCCATAGAGTTGTTCGTCATAATCTCTGATGATGGTTTGTATTTCTGTGGAATCAGTGGTGATATCCCCTTCATCATTTTTTATTGCATCTATTTGATTATTCTCTCTTTTCTTTTTTATTAAGCTGGCTAGTGGTCTGTCTATTTTGTTGATGTTTTGAAAAAATCAGCTCCTGGATCTATTGATTTTTTTGAAGGTTTTTTTTGTGTCTCTGTCTCTTTCAGTTCTGCTCTGATCTTAGTTATTTCTTGTCTTCTGCTAGGTTTTGAATTTTTTTGATCTTGCTCCTCTAGCTCTTTCAATTTTGACAATAGGGTTAACTTCATAGTCTAATGAATCAACCTGAGGTTGATTCAGCTCTGCATTCATGCCAATAGTCAGTTTATTTGTTACTTAATAATTTAAGCAGATCCTTGCCATTTTCCCATAGTATAAGAAGTAAATCAATCATAAAACAAAATCCAGACAGATGTGGACTCAATAATTTAGAGAGTAACCTTTCATACCCCAAACTTCAGCATCACATTTTATACCTATGTAAAAAATATGGACATGTGTCCCCTGTTTCAAAAATAAAAGACTAAATTATAACAAAGAAAACGGTATTTTTAATTTTATTTTTAAAGTAATGTGAATCGTTTTATAAATGGTTTCCAGATTAAAGCAAAATAAATTCCTGGCTTCTAGCATGTTAAAAAAATGAATTAACTTCGCAGAAATAGGCCTGCTGCAGTTGATGGTGTGTGTTTAAAGGAACAGCCACAAGCATAATGAAGTACAAGAAAACACAAAATTAAATTTTCTAAGAACAAAATGACAGATAAGTGACTGAATAAATTTGTTAGGAATGTTTATCTGGCCCTGGAGCCTCAAGTGATTATGTAGCTATTGCTACCCAACACAAATGAGATAGCGTTCGACCCATAATATATACATTTGAATGGACCCAATAGCAATCCATCCTAAATTGGATCAAAATCTGGGATCAAGATAATGCAGGGGTAAAAGGTAAATGAAAGCCGTTTGTACAGATAGCCACATTCTCATGTCAACTTCAAGTGTTTTATAATGGTCTCTTCAGCTCACACCTATGTCTACTCTAATACCAGTTGATAAAAAAGGAAGAAGGATAAGTTTGATTCAAAATATCAGTTCAATATGTGGGTACAAGCTGAAAGTGTCTGATGGTTGTGCTATGGCAACACTTAATGGTGACCCAAAAGAGAGAGGTGAGGAAATGTGGTAGATAGACTAGTTTTATACCTGTCATTTACTTCATGTGAAGGAAAAGTAGCCTTCCACACTAAACAGTGATGCTAGGACCTAAATTATATTCTTCTAAAATTCATAAATTAAAGTACAAACCCATTGTATGTTAGAATATACCATATTTGGAAGTAAGATTCTTAGTAAGTAAGTTAAAATTAGGCTATTCGGGTGGTGCCCTAATGCAATATCACTGATGGACTTATAATAAGAGGAAGAGACTTAAGGGATGTATTAGGCCCTATAGCTCCTAATGGTCAATTCTCAGTTATCTTTTTATTCTACTTCTCATGATTTTTGGCACTGTTGACAATAATCTTAAAATACTTTCTTCAGTCGTCTTCCAGAGTACCATCTTTTCAGCACTGTCTTTTTACCATATTCCTACCTTGTGGGTCGATGATTCTTAGTCATTTTTGCTGGGTCCTCTTCCTCTATTTGTTTTGAGTGCTTAAGGTTCCGTTTTTATAAATATTCTCTCCTAATTGCATTCCCTAGGCAATTTGTTTCAGTCATTAGACTACAAATAACATCTATCCTGTCAGGGCTCGGAAATCTATATCCAATCCCAATGTGTCCTCAGTGTTTAGAACCACATTCCTCTGTCTACTCCTTATTAACTCTTGGATATCGAAAAGGTATCTGAAAACTTAATGTGTGCAAAAGTGAATTATTAATTGTTTCCTATTAATCAGCCCCTTTTCTAATATTCTTCACTGCAGGAAATGTTATTTCAATTTTTTCTTATATCAAGGAGTTTCTTTAGATTTCTTTATTTTCTCATATTCCAGATCAAATCTATCAATATGTCTCATCATCTATACTTTGGAACCATCCAACATCTCGTGACTTTTTACCATTTACAATAATATCACCCTATTCTAAGATACCATCCTTTCAAATCTGTACTAATTCAATTTGCATACAGAATTGTTTTCCACTATTGTCTCTCTGTATTCTTTTGCTCACAGAGCAGCCAGAGAGATCTTCTAAAAATATAGGCTAGATTATGTAATTTCTTTTCCCAGGCACTCCTGTAGTATTGTCCTGCTTCAAATATTAATATAATAATATTTAAATCCTTCTATGGAAAACAACATTCTATGGAATACAGCATTCTATAGGATCTTGGAACATTCTATGAGATCTTGGATCTTTTTTGATATCAAAAAAGTAACTGAACTTTTCAGATCTCGTCTCTAAATAACTTGTTTAAGCATATATGTGATGTGCCTACATCAACATGCACAGGTTGAGAAGTTAGGTGATTTGTAACAATATTTACAGAGCTTACATATTATTGTTGAAAAAAAGAGAGGAAAAATATCGAAAAAGTTAGGGGTTAGTAATGTTTGAGATTCATAACACCCCTATTACTATCCCAAAGGACAGCCCCCATGCTTTCAATAACAGCTGGACAATTGTGTGCAGTCACGATGTAAATGGACAACTTGGAGGCCTGTGCTAGAAAAGTGCATTCCTACTGATGAACAGTGTCTGTTAAAACAACAAATTCAATTGAAGAAGAAAATATTTTGTCAAATGCATTTTTCTAAATGTTGCTTTATACATTTGAGATATGTCTAGAGGGATACAGAGAATCATGGTACCAATATTATTTGTTACTTAATAAAATTTTTCTTTACTGAGTGTATGAGTCTTAGAAGATAATTAAATTCATTCAGTCTCTCATTGTTACAGCTTTGTATGTGACTGTACATATAGTCAGACAGATGAAGTGTTAAAAGATTAATCTGTTACAAATCTACCAGAATATCATGAGTCTTTTGTATAATTTGTCTTTCCTTCCAAAATGTAAGACAACTCCTGATGGTTATTTACAATAAAAGGTGATAAATGATTGAAACAGAAAATAATTTAAGATTATACAATAACGGAAGAGGTAATAAGAAAACTCATAATTTATATAAATTGTTATTTTTATGTATATATTTAATATCTTAATGTTTTAAATTAGCATTTGAATATGTGAAGTTCACCATATTTGGTCCTAAAAAATATGTTTTGCTTTTTTACTTCGGCATTATGCTAATGGCCGAGAGTGAAAAAATTTCCTATATCTTTTAATTTATATAGTGTATAAATATTGATAAGGACAGGCTTTCTTTTTGTCTACTCTCAAGTCTTCTGGAAGACTTTTTTTTCTCCAGTCATTATGTTAACATAGTTATTATGAATTGTTTTTCCCATTCTCCTTTAATTCTAGTGAGAATTCTCTCTCCTGCTTTTTTCTTTCTGTGGGTTTGATCCTTCTTATGGCAAATTGCAAGTCTGCCTAGACTGTTTTCACTCTTGGTCACTTTACTCTGGGTCCTAGGAGAGCACAAATTTCTCTTTTCCCAGTCAATATTTTCTTTGTGGCTGTGAAATTAACTAGTTGAACAGATGCTACAATATGCACATACAACATTACCACCTGTGACTAGACCAGAGTCTGCAAAACATCATCTTCATACTACTCCTGGGTTGTCATGTAGCTCTAGCAAACAAGGATAAACAAAAACAAGCAATGTGGGAAAGATTCCCTATTTAATAAATGGTGTCAGGAAAACTGGCTAGCCATGTGCAGAAAGCTGAAACTGGATCCCCTCCATACGCGTTATATAAAAATTAACTCTAGATGGATTAAGATTTAAACATGAGGCCTAACACCTTAAAAACTCTAGTAGGAAACCTAGGCAGTACCATTCAGGACACAGACATGGGCAAGGGTCTTCATGACTAAAACACCAAAAGCAATGGCAACAAAAGCCAAAATAGACAAATGGGACCTAATTAAACTTAAGAGTTCCTGCACAGCAAAAGAAACTATAAATAGAGTGAACCAGCAACCAGCAGAATGGGAAAACAATTCTGCAACCTACCCAACCTACAAAGGGCCATATCCAGAATCTACAAAGAACATAAACAAATTTAAAAGAAAAAAACAAACAACCTCATTAAAAAGTGGACAAAGGATATGAACAGACACTTTTCAAAAGAAGACATTTACACAGCCAACAAACATGAAAAAAGGCTAATCGTCACTGGTCATTAGATAAATGCAAATCAAAACCACATTGAGATAATACCTCATGCCAGTTAGAATCATTGAAAAATCTGGAGACAACAGATGCTGGAGAGGAAGTAGAGAAATAGGACCACTTTTACACTATTGGTGGGAGTGTAAATTAATTCAACTATTGTGGAAGACAGTGTGGCGATTCCTCAAGGATCTAGAACTGGAAATACCATTTGACCCTGCAGTTTCATTACTGGGTATATACCCAAATAATTATAAATAATTCTTTTATAAATATACAGGCAACACATATGTTTATTGCAGCACTGTTCACAATAGCAAAGACTTGGAAACAATCCAAATGCCTATAAATGATAGACCAGATAAAGAAAATGTGGCACATATACACCGTGGGATACTATGCAGCCATAAAACAGGATGAGTTCATGTCCTTTGCAGAGACATGGATGAAGCTGGAAACCATCATTCTCAGAAAACTGACACAAGAACAGCAAACCAAACACCAAAAGTTGTCACTCATAAATGAGTGTTGAACAATGAGAACACAGGGACATAGTGAGGGGAACATCACACACTGGGGCCTGTGGCATGGGGCACTAGGGGAGGAATAGCAGGGGGTAGAGTGATTGGGGAGGGACAGCATTAGGAGAAATACCTAATGTAGATGACGGGGCGATGAATGCAGCAAATCACCACCATGGCACCGTATTCCTAGGTAATAAACCTGCACTATCTGCACATGTACTCCAGAACATAAAGTAAAATAACTAAATAAATAGACACACCTTTCTAACTGATGAGTTTAAACTGAAAGATGCAGTTATCTGCCTCATTAATTAAAGTTAACGATATAAGTAGGAAGAAGAATTTTTCTAATTCATGCAACATACAAAGCCTATTATCCCAAATGTTTCAAATTTTTGTTGTTTCTATTCACTCTGTCTAGCTTTATATACAGCAAAAGTTTCAATAGATCTATTTTTTATGTATTTAGACTATGTATGTATCCTAATATGGTCATAGGTAAAAGTTTTTTTTTTTTTTTTTTTTTTTAAATAGATTTAAAGAAGAAACTATGTGGGAAATGAGAATAATAAAGAAAAGAAAGAAAAAAACAGTTTTGTTATTGCTATTGTTATTTCAGAGCTATATAGCTGTAGGTTATACATGTTTGAGTTGCTTTACATTGTGAAATGTCTCTAAATCATTCCTAGATCATGTTCTCTCTTGTATCTGCTATTTCTCTGAAGCAATCTCATCCCTTTCGTTGTTTAAATGTCATCTATATGCTGATGTTTTCTAAGTATTAAAACCTGGGTCATCAACATATGATGACAAAAATACCATTGCATAAATTTTCCTGCAGATTTGTGTTATTCATTTCATTGTAGAATGCTGAATTTTTAAATGATTAGGACTAATTTGATTGGAACTGTTGATAGATAGCTTTAACTATGAAAAACTTTTTCTTCAAATGTGAATACTGTCAGTATAATGCATTTTCATAATTTTGGCATATCTTTGATTTTGGAGATGTGTGCAGTGATAAGTCTTGCAAGAGATATTTAAAGTAATCCCAGCATGCTATGGAGAAGATATATGTATATATTATAATGTTATTAGTAAAAACCAATATTCTCACATTGAAATATTATTAAAATATTTTTGAAAATAATTATTATTGAACTATTTTTCATTCCTAGACAATCTGCAAAAGCTTTAGCGGGTGCTTGTGGCATAAGTAAATTTATTCCACATTAAATGGTAGCTTGATTAGTGCAATTGAATAAAATGATATTAATTATAGATGGAATTTTGATCTACAAATTTTATAAAGAAATTAAGCAAAATTGTTCTGTTATTATTACTGTGCTTACTATATGTCACTAGGTCTTTATTTCGGAATATTATTTTTGTTAATATTGATTTAACAAGCTCTCCCATGTATATTAAAATATTTCGTTTTCATTATATCATCTTTCACTGGCATCAAGAAGAGATTTTATCACATTTAACACTGTAATGGATTTCAGAAAGCTTGCGGTATTTATAATTACTGATAGAATTTTAGGATATCAGACACAGCTTTTGATTTTCTTCTAAGATGAATATTTTTATTTTGTTTTCATTTAAAATAATGAAGGAATTTTTAGGTTGTTTTTAAAGACCATATGAACAATGTACAGGGAGTCCACTGGTTTTATAAGAAATTTCATACCCTACGTGCTTAATTTCTCTGTATTTGCCACTTTAGATACTCTCAAACTTCAGTAAGTTTTTTTTGTTTGCTAATAGGATAAATACATTATGCTATGGTAGTAAATCACATGCTTACAAATAAAATTTAAATCAACTGAACTCCCTTATATAAAATAATTCTAAACAATAATGTACACTAAAGATACTATAAGTAAATGGGTAGTGTTCTGAGGTATGCTTAATGGCCAACCTGCCCTTGTTTCATTCTTTTTTTTTTTAAATTGTACTTTAGGTTCTGGGGTACATGTGCAGAACATGCAGCATTGTTGCATAGGTACACACATGGCAGTGTGGTTTGCTGCCTCCATTCCCCCTGTCACGTTCATGTGGCATTTTTCCCGATGTCATCCCCCCCGACCTTCCCACTTCCCTGCTGTCCCGCTCTTGGGCCCCCTCAACAGACCCCAGTGTGTGATGCTCCTCTCTCCGTGTCCATGTGTTCTCATTGTTCAACACCTGCCTATGAGCGAGAACATGCAGTGTTTGATTTTCTGTTCTTGTGTCAGTTTGATGAGAATGATGGTTTCCAGGTTCATCCGTGTTCCTACAGAGGGCATGAACTCATCGTTTTTGATGGCTGCATAGTATTCCATGGTGTATATGTGCCACATTTTCCTTGTCCAGTCTATCATCGATGGGCATTTGGGTTGGTTCTAGGTCTTTGCTACTGTAAACAGTGCCACTATGAACATATGTGTGCATGTGTCTTTATAATAAAATGATTTATAACCCTCTGGGTAATGAGTATTATTACCCAAAATGGGTAATGGGATTGCTGGGTCAAATAGAATTTCTGTTTCTAGGTCCTTGAGGAATCATCACACTGTCTTTCACAATGGTTGAACTAGTTTACACTCCCACTAACAGTGTAAAAGTGTTCCTATTTCTCCACATCCTGTCCAGCATCTGTTGTCTCCAGATTTTTTTAGTGATTGCCATTCTAATTGGCATGAGGTGGTATCTCAATGTGATTTTGATTTGCATTTCTCTAATAATCAGTGATGATGAGCATTTTTTTAATATGTTTATTGGCTGCATAAATGTCTTCTTTTGAAAAGTGTCTGTTCATATCCTTCTCCCACTTTTGGATGGGTTTGTTTTTTCTTGTAAATCTGTTTTAGCCTAGTTTCATTCTTTAGTCTCAGGTATTTTCTCACTATTACAATGTTTGTCAAACTGCCATTCCTAATGAGGAAAGTTTATTCTTCACATACAATGAATAGTGAAGTGACTCTAGTTAGAAGAAGAGAAGATTCCCAATTTGTGAGTACTGATTATTAAGCTCGTGTGTCTGACCCCCAAACCTACCCTCCCATATTGTGCTTTTTGATGCTGGAGTTGAGACTCTGGAAATCATTCTGTCTTGTGGTGTCTGTTTCCAGTGTTTTCAGTGTTTTCCCACAATCTACAGAACGGATTTCATCTAGTTCCTCTCAGTGAAAGCTAATTGGCATTCATTCCTTAGAAATCTGAATACTTACTCCCTCTGGAATTTCTAAGCTTCTAGATTCTAAGAATTACAATTTCTTCCTTGTTCCTCCAGCCATAGGAGTCAGTTGCTACTTCCTACATTACTAGGTCTGTGTTACCTGATTGTCACCATTTGCCTTTTTGTTTCCCCAATCTCTTTCCACATAATGTTGTGTATAAATTTCTGATTATTACAATAACTAGTGTGTGTATTCTTTGTTTTGCTATCCATCTCCCAAGAGATACAAGAATTAATCATGTTTACCATCAAAGTAAAAGAAAAAGCTATTTTATTTTGAGAAATTACCAATCAATGTGGTTCTAATGAAACATTATCAGAGAAAAGTTCTTGAAATCCTGTCTCTCTAGCAAGGCTGTATTAAGTGCCAAGTTTGGCAGTGGTTATTAGTGCCTATCTCTAGCATTGTGTTTACCGAATTGTATAACCTTTACTTGTTTACCTGAGTGACTAATGCTCCCTCTCCATCATCTTTTGTCATCTTCCCTATCATCAAAGACGTATTGGACACATATTGGAAGACATATATTGCCTGATTTTATATATATATATATATATATGTTTTTAAGGATAGTCTTGGAGGTGTTTTAAATTCAATTTGGAGAAGAGGAATTGAAATAACAAGAAAAAAGGTGAAAGACTAAGAGGTAGAATATGCAGCTTTTGGTGCACAGTAAGATGATAGAAATAAAACTATATTTTTACATTGAATGATTCAATGGCATTATTTAATAAGAAAAAAGTTAAACAACTGAGGAGTTAAATTTGGGAAATACTAAGTGGTGGAAGTGTCTATACCAGTTTTTGGATTAAACATAACCTTAGTGCCTATTAAGAAGTAAATATATATGACACATATGATATGAACAAAGTAAAATAAATATAGTCAGTTATTACACAGAATCATTTTAGTCGTTTGTTCTATATTATAATCTTACATGTATATAGTTTTTACAATACAATCAAAATTTCAACAAATTATTTTATGACTCACTTTTACAAAAGTGTTTCATATCTCCTCATATCAATTTTTTGAATTAACAATTTTAAAAAATAATTGTTAGTTCAAAATGATGACTATTTTCTATGTTTCAGGCACTCTAAAGGCAGTATAAGAATTAAATTATGGACATAACAAAACACTCTCTGCCTCATAGAAATGAGAATTTAATAAGGAATCAGATATTGTGTTGCATTATATTAATTTAGACCAGTTGCACTAGGTTTTCCAAGGTTTTATTCCCTGAATAGTTTCTAGTTGAGTGGGCCACAAGGAACAGTTTTCCTAATCATTATAATCTAAAAATAAAAGGGAATCCTTAATGTGATAAAGACTATGTCTGAAATCCTGTAGCAAATAGCATACAAAATGGTTAAATAGTGATCCCTGAGATCCGGAATGAGACAAAATGCCCATTATCAATACTTCTTTTCACAACATATGGCAGTCTTAACCTGTCCATAAGATAAGAAAAATATTCTTGAAAAGAAAAAAAATTAATATTATTTTTTTGCTATTGAAACTATTACGTACCAAGAAAATCCACAATAATATAGAGATAAATTATTAGAACTATTAAGTGGATTTAGCATGTTAATTGGATGCAAAGGGAAGATATAAAAAGGTACAGAATTTGTATATGAGAGTAACAAATAAATGTCAAATAAAATTTAAAATACAATTTAAAATAGCTATAAGAATTAAATATGTAAGAACAAATTTAACAAAATATATTAATATAATCACAATATAAATGAAAAGAAAAATGGAGAAATACTGTTAAATACCTAAATAATTGGAGAAATGCATTATACTTACAGATGGTAAGAAAATATTTTAAGATGTCAATCTTCTCGATGATATTTAGAATTTATTGGAAAAATAAACAGAAATGCCAAGATTTTTACTTCAAATTGACATATAAAATTTAAATTTCACTTTGAGAGACTGAGGCAGAAGGATTGTTTGAGGCCTGGAATTTGAGACCATCCTGGGCACCACTGTAACTCTGCCTACACACACACACACGCACACACACACACACACGCACACACACACACAGACACGCACACACACACACACACACACGCCAGAAATTGTGGCCCAGCTATTTGGATGGCTGAGGTGGAAGAATTTCTTTAGCCCAGGGGCTTGATGTTCCACTGAGCCATGATAATGCCACTGCATTGCAGCCTGAGTGAGATCACAAAGATCCTGTCTCAAAAACAAAAGATTAAATTTGTATAAAATATGTATCTGTAAAGGACTAAGAATAACAAGAAAGTTGAGAAAGAGCAAGAGTAAGACTTACATTATCAAATACACAACATTATAAAGCTGGAATAATTGAGATAGCATAACATTGGCATAAAGGTAGACAAACTGATTCATGAAAAATAATAGAAAGTTCAGCAATAGGTGGATGTATACAATCACTTGATTCATGAATAGTGACAATGTGGTATAGAAGGACTCTATATTCTTATCAGTAAATGGGGAGAAACACTAACTCATAGGGTCACTGTGAGAACGTAGACAATCAGTGTAAAGCTTCAATATAGTACCCAGTGTACTTTAATAGCAATTGATTACATGTGACAAATTATTCTTCTTGTCATATAAGCCTTGATTGTCATTCTATCAAAAAATGCTTGTAAACCATCTCATTTATTTCTGAAATATAATGAACAGCTCCTGCTTCTTGACTCACAGATACCTTTTCAATTCTATTTCATTTTTTTTTTAACTTCAGGCCCAATTTCTCAGTTTCTTCCCTGTAATAAGGCCTTAAGCAGTGTTTCCTTCTGTACATAAAATTGTTTTATTCGCCATGTAAGCCTCCCTCCCTTCATTTGAACAAATATGTATTCTATGGTTTAACTAGATCTTCATTTCTCTTTGGATATTCTAGTCTAAGCATTTCGATTTATACTTCTAGACATTTATATAATTTTTGTAATTACCTATGATCATAGGAATTGCTAAATAAATTCATTAGTTAGAGCCCTAGGTAGTCTATCTAGAGACCCATAGTTTGAATGATATACAAATGGAAGTGGTGGACTCCAGGTGACTAAAACACTATTTCTAAAAGTATTGGAAAATATCAAATTTACCTGCAGATGAGGGTCCGGACTATGCTTACTCATTGCTTACTTGTGCTGAGCTAAATAGATTTTTCAATATACAGAGAAAAAACACTAAAATGTGATGTGTAATGATGTAAGCCAATCTTATCTTCTTTCCTGTATTTCTTTAGAGTGGATTGTTTTTCTCTAATTTAAAACATTTAATAATACTTAACGCATAAAATAGCCACATGAAAGGACAATCTCTGATTGAATGCAAGAATGATAATTACTTGTTGCTATGGCTGCTTCAAACCATAGAAATGTATGAGAGTGCTACTTAAAACCTACTTCTGTAAACACTGAAAACAGCTAATCAAAACTGGATGCTGGACCAAAAAACGGTTCACGAGTGAAATACTTTATTTTCAGTTCCTGATTTCCATGACAACTGAATTGGTACACATATTCATTTATCAGTTTTTCTTACCTAGATGCCCGTAAAAATCAAATCATCTTTAAATTGGATTTAGATCCATCTTGAGATTGGTGTTCTGTACCTAAATAAAAAGCATTTACCCTTTCAACACATGTATTTAACTTGAATTTTTATTTTAAATGACCAAGTATAAGAACAGTGAACCTGAAAAACAGATAGCATTGTAAAAACGAAATTATTTCAAGCAAATCTTTCAATTCACAGCATACAGAATAGTTAATGCATTCAATTGATTTCTATTTTCCTCCAACAAAATTACTATTTTGTTTTACTACCCACTGAGACTGAAAACAAGTTCAACATAACATATTTAAAGCAACTTTCTGTTTTACTAACAACAGTGCCAAAATTGTACTGCTGAGTTTTGTATCAAAATTTTCTAATCATTTAATTTTTATACTGTTATCCCAACAATAAGACCTTTTTTCAAAAATATAGTTTGGTAAACAAACAGTCGCAATGTTTCAGTTTTGTACAAATGTGCCAATTATGTTTTCTAAAAACAATCAGAGGATATTAATTCATCATGTTTTTATAAAATACATATTAAAATATTTATTTTACTTTAGCTATTATGGAAATGAGATTACAAAATTTATTATTAAGTAAATGAACCAAATAATATTTTCAAAGAAAAATAGACGTGTGTTATTTATTTAAGATATCATCTTTAAATATAAGTGTGCTTTAAGCTGCAAGCATAAACATTTTAGGGTAAAAATGAATAGAAATGAAATAACATCCTCCTACTTTCTGGAATCATGCTTTTCTTGATTACTAAGTTTGGGGACCAAATTTTATATGTAAGTATAAAAGACCACTGCTATTTTAATACCAGTACTGCAATATACTGAGAGGTCACGTAACAAGATTTTATAGAAAATAAAAAAAATGTATTTAGAATAACTTTATAAACATTTTAAATTTAAATTATTAGAACCAGAATGTTAACCATACATTTAAAAGTCCACCATAAATAACAAATATATTTATATCCATTTACTTTTAAAGAGTATTTGTGAAATCTTTAAGTTGTTCAATACTTTGCTAGATACTGCTAAATAAATTATTTCTGATTCTGGGCCTACTCTTATAAGGTTCTATTAATCTTTTTCAGGTGTACCACATCATTGCTTAGTGAAATGGTTACTTGAGTTTATTTGAGTAATTTATTTAAAATGACACAGGATTTGATATCTCTGCCTTGATTTCTCAAAGTATAATATTAACAGAATCCTTGACATTTTACTTCTATTACTGTGTAATTTATAATTTGTCTCTCTGTAAATTTAAATTTTGAGGTTGTTGTTTTTTGTATCTATAGACTTTTACATCCTTCTGTGTCATGATTGACTCTCTATTTAACCAGCATATATAAGAGGTCCGGCTTTTTATATACTGGGTTCCACAGGACCGACTGTAGGACTTGAGTATATGTGAACCTTCCTATGGTGGGTGATCCTGAAGCCAATCTACCATGCATTCCAAAGGACTTACATAATTTCAAATAAAACTTTATAACTCAATCCACCTTTTTCTGCCTGAAATACTCACTAGCATTATTCTAAACGTCTGTATGAGAGTAGTGTCTTCTCGCCTTTTACCTATGCATAGATACTGACACTGCTAGTTCTATAGTTTCTTTTTGAAAGGGGCAAGTAATGAACGTCTCTTCCATGTTTACATTCAGTGCTACAAATTTAGATTTTTTCTTTGAATGTTAAATTTACTCAGATGATTACATAACATTATACTATTCTACCATTTTACTTAAATGACAGTGACTAAGGTAGACATATTTATAGCCATAATATATACTGGATCTCTCCACTAATAACTGCATATGAAATGTAACATGCATATATATATATATATATACACGTTATATATAAATATATATATATATATATATATATATATATATATATATAAAATAGAGTGTACTGGTGTCTTGAACTGTGTTTCCTTTGTGAATTCAGGCATAACATGCTGTCAGAGACTCAGACGAGGAAATTAAACAAATACAATACTATTATCTTCACATTTTGATACTAGCAATTACATGTTAGGAGATTTGCTAAGCTGCTGGTGAACAAGTCACTTTAGAACCTGTTATCTGGAATATCTATTAGGGAATGAGTTGCCTTTATATATTGTTGAGATATGATAGAATACTGAATTTGATATAACACAGTAAATAGCACCAAGTGTCTTCCATTCATACCTACTTTGGACTAATTTCAGGGACAATGTTAAGTGGTATAGCCAAAGATGGCAATGCAGGAGAGTCCCCTGATGTACTTCAGGGTTCTGGGGCAAACCCAAAAGTGCAAGACGTGGTATCAGTTGATTTTTCAAAAGAATGTGGTATTGTTAAAAGAAAGATCTTTTTTCTATAATTTTGGATTGTGAAGGTCACTGGAAAAGAGTAGGAATGAAGAGGTGCTAATCAGAGCAGACAGCAAGTAGGCACCTAACAAGGATTAGTATTTTTTCCAAATAGAGACAGTGGTACTAAACAGTTCTACGTACTGGCTACTGCAGTTGAAGTTGTTAAAATAAACCAGGCATTTCATGTCTCCCTTTAAGATTGACAAAAGATTTGGATAGGCTGAGATTGTTATCACTTGAGCTTTCTGGCTGCTTCTGGGATTTTTCTATTTTGTAGATGGTAAGAATAAAGAAACATACAATAGAGTTAGCTCATTTGATATCAAGAGACAGATTTTTAAAAGCTTGCAATCTCCAGAAAATCCTTAAAACTCATTTTTTCCACAAGTAGCAAACATTAATAACTAACTTATTATAAAAGCTATTCAAAAAGAGAAAATAATTTAAACTCTCTACTCTTACAGTGATCTTTCAAAATCAAATATTCAGAAAAGAAGTAGCATAAAGAAAAAATAGCATAATTAATAATCTATGTTATTTTGAAAATAATAGACTGGCTCCCATTCATACTTTTACAGAAATAATGAATATATGGTATATATATAAATACAGGTACTGTTAGTATCACTCCTTAATACTTCTGATAACCCTGAATTTTGGAGAGGTTCATGGTTTCCTCAAGGTTAATAAGCAGTACAACTACAAAATGACAAATCTGGAATTTACGTCCAAGCAATTTAAGTCCAGAGTATGTGTTCTAAATAAAAACATATTATTTTAGTGATTTGTTCCATCATTGTTACAATTGTTACTATATGATTTCATATATTCCTCACCCAAATCCAATGAGATTTATTAGATTTATTTAGATTCATTTTAAATATGATGAAGCTATCATAGAGAGGTCAACTAATTTCGCAGCTGTCTAGGAGTACCAGATGGTGGAGTAATTCAGATATGAATGCCAGTATCCTTCCTGCATTCTACCCTGTTTTGGATAATTAATTTTTGTATCTGCTGCTACCTTTTTCTTTCTTTTGTTGTATCTGCTGCTACCTCATTTTTTTTCTTTAGTTGAAGATAAAAGACAGTCTAAGGTATATGTGTGTGTATATATATATATATATATATATATGAACATATAATAGCTCACTTGATATCATGAAACAGATTTTTAAAAGCTTACAATCTTCAGAAAACCTTTAAAATCCAATTTTCCAATATCAAGAGAGAGAGATGGAGAGACAGAGATACATACATATATATATATATAATATATATTATATATATATATAATATATTATATATATATATAATATATATTATATATATATATTTTTGCTTTTAATAGTAATTAGGTATTTTTAGTAATAAGGTATTTAGTGCTTTGGAGAATATTTGATATTTTGTGTTCCTAGATTAAAATGTACATTCTTATACAAATGTTTATTGACCTTTTTCTGCTTCTTCTTTAGTTATTTAGATATCATTATCAGTATTTTAAAATACTCAGAATTAAATAACAGAGAATAAGTCCCGTATATGGATAATGTGACTTTCAAGCCTTGTTGTGGCCTGCTTTTTCTGCCTCTTAAGGTGTAGCTTCCCCATATTTATTCTGTGTTCTTCCTTTCACTCTCTTGCTTTCACCGTGAAATACAGGTATATGTTTGTATTCCTATGTTGTTAAAAACATCACTTATATTTATAAATTTAGTGGATCACTGAAGATTTGGGTTGGCAATTCCTGGTCTAGGCCTCAACATGCAGTGCAGAGCTATTTTTTCCCTTTTAACTTTCTTCCCACAGAATTATAGGCCATCTCCCAAGAGGGACATCTCTGAACACCTTATTCTAGATTTCTACTTTCACTATCCATTTCATTGCCTTATTTTATTTTCTTCATTGTATCTGTTATCATCTAAAATTGCCAACAAAATTATTTGTTTATTGTCTTTTATTGCCTACTAGAGTGTCAGGCCATTGAGAATCGGAAACATAGATCTCATTCTCTTAAGTACCCTTAGCAACTTGAATAATGCCTGGAACATAACAAGTTCTTAATATATACTTATGACATGAAAAAGTCTTGATTGGTTCTCTTATTCCCTAATTCTATTCCTTACCTCAGCTTCCTGGTTTGTTCTCTGGAGCTCCATTTTATTTTCACCTTTGTACTATAGAAGAGCTTCTTTCTGAAAGTGTTAGATGTCTTACTTTATACTTCAAGCGTTGGTCAAATCATTCTTCTAACAAGCATGGCATTTATTTTAAGAAGACTTACAATCTATCTGCATTATTTCATATGTAAATTTGTATATAGATAGTCTATATACATGCAAACAAACATTTCTGTGTGTAGGCACACCTATATGATACATTTCTTTAGCCAGAAATAATCTCTCAGCCTATCAATATTACTAAAAGTATGAACAGTGAGTATTTGAAATAAGGTTTATTTTACAGTAAATTGTTTGTGCTAACACTTTTTTTTAAGAGGAAGAAAACAGTTACATTAAGGACAATGAGCAGTGAGCAGGTATGACAAAGACAGGTTTACGAATTACCACATTGAATTCTAATTGATATGAGATCCACAATAGTGACTAGGAGAAGCTTTTGTGAGCTACAGGGAGCATTCTCTATTTGTGTTATCGCTTCAAGATGTTTCCCTAATGTCTAAGGAGAGATAATGTGCTGTTCTTTCTGTATCATAGGAATACTTCTGTATCTCTGGATTATGAGAGCTGAAGAAATAAATCAAAAGAATAGGTGAGCTGGCAGGGATGTTTTTGAGAAGACTGAAAATTAAAGAGTTACAAAGAAGTAAATAATAAAAGATCAAAAGCAAAAACTTTATGGTCAGGAATTCAACAGGAAAGAGGATAAATGTGAAATTTCCACTAAAGCAATGGCATCCCTCAAGAACAAAGAGCAATTATTTACTTGTGCTAGCTGGGGCAAAAATAATGTTAAAAGACACAAAAAGGAAAAATAAAACATGTAGATTGCTGATTCTACACTGAGAATACTGCATGTGTAGTCTTAGAGCCAACTGAATTACTTTTCCTATGTTTCTGATTAGAAATTTCAGAAAAATTCAACAACTTGGTTGACTGTTCCTGACTCAGCATGAAAGATGATATGGCCAGAAAAAATGGCCAGTTGTAAACTAAAATGTTGAGTGAAATAAAAAGTGTTTTCAATATGTGCATTATTGGCAAAATGTGACAGAAAAGAAAAGTATACTGAAAATTATTAGAAGTCTATGTAGATAATATGTTTTTCTGAGTAGTAGTTTCTGATAAAGGGCTGAAGTTTTCATGATGTTAAATCATGAAATAAAAAACTGGAAAGGATTTTTAAAAACTGGAAAGTATTTTTTCAAAGATAGATAACTAAGTGATAAGATAAAGCAAAATAAAACCTTAAAATGAAATTTTCTGAAGAGAAATAGGTAAATAAAGCAACAAAAATGAAAATTTTGGAGGGGACCAGGTATATTAAAAATAATAAAAATAATTTTAATTTACAATTGTTCCAAAGAGAGCAGCAATTACAATGTTCATCATTTTCCATTAGAAGCCCAAGACGACAGTGAGAGAATCTGCTATTATGTACTTAATTTACCAGAACCGAATGGTTTGTAATGAGGTAGTGTCAGAAAAGTAGAGAACACACTTGCAATTTTAGAAGAGAATGGTTGATACATTTATTTATGAATCCTAAGTTTTAGAAAAGATTTCAATAATCTTTTAAACAGTGTAAAAGTCATAACAGGAAGAGTTGATTAAGCAAAAGATGACTTAGAATGTGTTGGTAACTATCGTAATTGAACCATGTACTAAATACAGTGAAGAATATGATGTGCAAACATTTTAAGCATGTGTTTTTATGACTGTTTCCTCACCATCTAGATCATGATATAAAACTTCCCACCACATCAGGACTTTTTTCGTACACATGTAACCCACTCAAGTCAATGCCTCATGCCCAAACAACAAGGCAGCATAAATTGAATCATCATCAGTTAGAGATATCTGTTATGGAACTCCATATAAATGAAGTCACAGAGTGTATACTCTAGTATTTAGCTTCTTTATTTCTTAATTTCTTAAATAAGACATCCATTTTAAGTGTATCAGTAATTCATTACTTTTATTGATGTGTATGAACATTGCATTTTTATACCACTGTTTATTTGTTCATGGCTTTGCTGATGAAAATTAATTGTGTTTTGAGTTTTAGCTATTTTGAAAAAGCTGCTATGAATACTCTTGTAGTATATTTTATGGGAATGAAAGAGCACTAAAAATATGAATGCAGAGGCAGGGACATATTGTTTAAGAGTATGCATTTAGAACCAGTCTGTTGAGACTTGAACCTTACCTCCTCTATGTTCCAGCTAAGTATCCTTAGGCAAGTTATCTAAATGCTCTCTGCCTCAGTTTCTCCATCTGTAAAACTAGAATTAAATTAGCACTTACTCCACAAAACAATTGCGGTAGAAAATGAAAGGGAAAGTTCATAGTATATATGAATTATGCAAGTCCATGTTTGGTGCACAATTATTTTAAAGAAACTTGGGACAATTGTGTCAGAAAAGTACATAGTTAAATTAGCTGATGGTAGCAGAAAATTCCAATGATCATAACAAGATTGTTTTTAACTTTGTTATAGTAACTAGTTAACTCATTACTACTTCCTCCAATAGACAATACATTCAATGGAAAGATGTAAATAACTATTGTTAATTAAGACTAACCTAAAACCAGAGCAGATGTCTGGCTGGTACTGATGTGGCCATTTCTGTTGTTAAATTTTCATTTCTGTTCCAATTGGTCAAGTACTTTATTAGCTGTAGGTGAAGGGATACTAAGAGAGCAGCTGGCCATGTTAAGTGACTTCACATTTCCAGGTCTGACAAATTGCATTTGCCATGTTGGACACATTTCAAATGAAAATATTTAGCAATTGTACACTCTTAGCAACATAAAATAGGAAAGAAGCCAGATGACAATTTCTAAAGAGAGAAAATAGAATTCTGAAAAGCACTGACCAATGGCATGCTTACTGAATGACAATTAAATCCAGATACTGTGCCAGACAATGGATATAAAATGACAAAGTACACATTGTTATGTTTGAACAATTTATATTTTATTCTGTGAAATTAATAATAAACAGGTAAAATATCAATTCACATCAAATTTTTGAGATGAGATTATTAAATAAAAATCTGCATATTTTGAAAAGAAAGAAAGAAAGAAAGGCACTGTTTTAGATCTCCAGTAAGAGCAAGTCACCCAAAAAGTAGTTAATTTTTTTTTTTGGCTTGTGGGTTATGTGGGCTTTAGATATTAGATTGTGAAATGTTGTACAAATATCTTTTTTCAAAAACATATGTGTATCATTCTACACTAGAATCAAGATGGTAGTTACCATTTATATTTATGAACATAATTTGATTTGAAATATTCAACATAGGCAGTGTTTGTCTGCATTAATTGGTTTAAAGTATACCCTAGGAGAAATTAATGGCCTTTTAAGGGAACTTTTACACCAAAGGTGAATTCCTATCCATTTCTCAGAAAGTCCATGCTCTAAATATACAGTTGACAATGCCAGGGTTAGGGACAGTAACTTCTCGCATAGTCAGAAATCTGCATATGGCTTTTGTCCCCAAAACTTAATTGCAAATAGCCTATTGTTGACTGGAAGCCTTTCTGATAATATAAACAGTTGATAACACATGTTTTGTATGTTATATGTATTTTATATAGTGTATTCTATACAAAGTAAGCTAGAGAAAACAAAATAATACTAAGAAAATCATAAGGAGGAGGAAATATATTTATTATTTATTAAGTGGAAGTAGATCATTATAAAGCTTTTCACTCTCATTATCTTCGAATTGAGTGGGCTGAGGAGGAGGAAGATGAGGGGTTGGTCTTGCTGTCTCAGTGATGGCAGAGACAGAGGAAGTGGAGGAGAAGTAAATCATGATTTCTAGCTGAATTCTTTGCTTTTTCATTTCTCTAAAAAGATTTCTATACCTGGCCAGCCATCTGCCATTGTTTGCTTTAGTTTCAGTGCCTATATCATAAAAGGGTCCATGTCATAAAAGAAGTCAAAAGAAGTCTTGAATAATCAAAATCCTTCTCCCAGATTGTCTAATGTCAATTAGTTTTCTGGTGCAGCCTCTTCTACACCTTCTTCCTCATTGCCTGGCACTGGTTCAAGCACACTCGTCTCCAAAAGTTGCCTCTGTTAATTCCTACAGTGTGGTGTCTATTAGCTCTTGAATTCCTTCACGATTTATATTTGGAAACCCTTCATCCCTCTGACATTTTTACTACCTCCACAATCTCCTTGATGATTACCTTTATTGACTCTGTCATAAGCCTTGAGGAGTCACATACAGTATCTAAACAATTTTCTCCAACAGGAATGTATTGTTTTGGGCTTGATGGCTTTCATGTTTTTTTCTATAACAAGAATGGCAACTTCAATGGTGTGATCCTGTCAGACTGTCACGATGTTCTCTCTACTGGGGTTACTTCCATGGCGTTGACAACATTCTTAATAGAGCACCATTTGTAATTAGCCTTAAAATTCCTTATAAGCCTGTGATACAGAGGCTAAATCAGAGGTGTGTCTGGAGGCAGGCAGACCACTTTGATGCCTTTGATGTTGAACTCATGGGCTTTGTGGTGGCCAGAGGAGTTATCCAACACCAAAGGAAATTTTAATGGCAGTTTCTTACTGGCAAGGTGCTTCCTGACTTCAGGGACAAAGTGTCAATCCAACTAATCTAAAGAAAGGGTACTCATTCCCCAGGACTTCTTGTATAATGCAACCAAAAGATTGGCAGCTGGTGTTTATCTTCTTTTCAAGGCTTGGGGGTTAGCATGTTTGCAGAAAAGGGCAGTCCAGAACACAAATCTGACTGTATTTGCACAAAACAGTAGTTAGCCTATTCCTTCCTGCTTTAAGTCCTGATGATGCTTGCTTCTTTTTCTTACTAGCAATGTCCTTTGTGACCATTTCTTTTTTCCAGAGAAGGGCACATTTTATCTGCATTCAAAACCTCTTCAAGTACATATTTTTTCTTCTCAATTATTTTCCTAATTAGACCAAAGAACTAACTCAACTGCTGCCCCTTGGTTGGCAGAAGTTGCCTTTCTTATTATCTGGAAAGCTTTTTGATCCAAACCTCTTCCTAAAATTATTAAACCATCCATTGCTGACATTCTATTCTCCAGTTTCAGATCTTTCACCTTTCTTTTGCTTTAAATTTTCATATAATGGTTTTGCTTTTTCTCAAATTGTAATAGAGTCTTAGATAAGCTTTTCTTATAACAATACTCTATCCAAATAGCTATATTTTCAATATGAGATGAAAATTTTCACAAAAAGTGCAAGGTATTTGTGCCTGCTGGCATAGCTACTGCACAGATTTAAGTTTTCTTTTTTTTGTTGTTGTTGAGATGGAGTCTTACTGTGTTGCCCAGGCTGGATGGAGGTCAGTAGCACAATCTCGGCTCACTGTAACCAATACCTCCTGAATTCAAGCAATTCTCCTGCCTCAGCCTCCTGATTAGCTAGGATTATAGGCATGCACCACCCCTCCTGGCTAATTTTTTTGTTGTATTTTTAGTTGACATGGGGTTTCACCATGTTGGTCCAGCTGGTCTTGAATCCCTGACCTCATGATCTGCCCTCCTCGAGTTTTCTTTTCTTATTTTTTTTTAAAGTCTTTACCTTAGATTCCTTTGTCTTGAAATTCTGTAATGGTGGGAAGCTTCAGACTCAAATAAGGTACATATCAAACAATCCAGCTTTTTCTTCTAATGTCATGACTTTTCTCAGCTTCTTAGGAGCACATACATTTTCACTAGTGGCACTTCTTCTGGGTCCCATGGTGCTATTTATGGTATTACAGGATAGCACTAGACACAATAAAAACATACAAGAACCTCAAAAGATCACTCTTTACTGTGATAAGCACCTTATTGGGTAGACAAACTGCTCACAAGAGGTGATAAGTATAGATGACATTTTAAGCAGAGACTAGCAACACTTGAGAAAGCTATTACTATTGTGCAGTATGTACTACAATTAATTTTATGCAGTTATAATTTACTACTGCATCTTTATGTTTGTTTACATATCTCTCAACTGCAAATGGCACAATGGACAATCTGTGTTTGTTTGCACACTTTTTCAAAAATTTTAATGTTTCATATTTTATCTTTTTAGATTTGTGTATACTTTATTACAGTAAATAATAAAATAGACTAGTATCTATATATATTCATTCATGACATACCTAACTTTTCTTAATTTTAAAATATCTTAGGCTGCATGGTTTGAGTTTTTTACATTGTCTCAATTCTCAAAAAATATTTATATTATGGAAAAATTAATGTATAAGTGGACCTATGCAATCTTAAGTCATGTTGCTCAAGGGTGAACTGTATATGCTACAGAAGAGTCAGCTCTCCTTATCTCACATTATCACTACAAATTTTTTTAATCAGGATAATGAATATTAGAAATCAGTTATAATTCTCAAAATTCAAGGCATTACAGTAATTAGTAAAAGCTCAAATATATAAGATATACATATATATATATATATATATATATATATATATATATATATATATATATACCTTTACATGAAAATGGTGTAAGAATCTGAAAAGGCCATCACCCATTACCCTTGATGCCCAAATGGCTCGCATCACACTGCCACTGCAGCGTGATACTGATTTGGAGGATTCTTTTCCCACTTGACTATGACAGATAACTGAATCTGGCAATAGAAAATTCTCCCAAGCTTTTGTGCAAGGTGTTTTTAAAGCACCAAATATGACAGGGAGCTGGGCGTATACCAAAATATAAAATAGATTTTAAAACTGTGTCTATTTTAATAAATTTCTATGGGAAAGATAAAATTCAGTCTGAGACTATATTTAAATGAAAGCCAGATGACAAGATTTCTCTCAATCGGCAAACCCAAGAGAGACAGCCAACTTCTATTAGAATATGACTTTATTATAGAAAAACTTAAAAACATGTTAATCTTGTTTTAATTTGAAGTCAAACCATAGTATTTCTTCTTTATTAGTTACCTGTACATAATAATTAACTACATATAAATAATTAAAAATCCAAACTCTCAAGTGATATAGGAGACTTTTTGACAGAAATATATGTACCCATGACTATCATAGAAAAGGTATGCTCCCTTTCAAACAAATAATTCAGTAAGAAAATATAGTTGCATCTGTATTCTCTAAAACTATGGAAATTCTCACAATATCATAAAATTCTGGTTATATAATACATTAAAAGTAATCTAGCTTACTTTCTCACCTTTCAGCTGGCATATTTGGGTTTTATGGAGATGGAGGAGTTCCAAGGGAAGAAGAAAATTAATACTTACCATTTGCAGGAGGTGATACGTGGCAGAAAGCTGGGAAAAGGCAAGGTAACATTTTTTGAGCCACAAAATATTGCATAGATTAAACTATGATTAAGTCAATAGACAAAGGAGATCAACTAGAGTCTCTTGCCAATCTTTCATCTCTATCTAGGGATACTTACAAAATACTTTCTAGAGTACTATAGTTAAAAGTAAAATAGAATAAAACTTAATAATAAGAAAACAAAGTGTGCAAAAGAATAGGCACTTCAAGAAAATATGATGAATTATGTTTCTAGATTTGTGTATGTTGAACCAGCCTTGCATCCCTGGGATAAAGCCTACTTGATCATGATGGATAAGCTTTTTGATGTGCTGGAGCAGTTGGTTCCTGACAAAAACAAGCAATGGGGAAAGGATTCCCTGTTCAATAAACGGTATTGGGAGAACTGGCTAGTCATGGGCATAAGCTGAAACTGGACCCCTTCTTTACACCTGACACTAAAATTAACTCCAGGTGGATTAAAGAGTTAAATATAAGACCTAAGACCATAAATACCCTAGAAGAAAACCTAGGCAAAACCATTCAGGACATAGGCATAGGCAAGGACTTCATGACCAAAACACCAAAAGCATTGGCACCAAAAGCCAAAATATAAAATTGGATCTAATTAGACTTAAGAGTTTCTGCACAGCAAAATAAACAATCATTAGAGTGAACTGACAAACAACATAATGGGAAAAAATTTTTGCAATCTACCCATCTGACAAAGGGCTACCGTCCAGAATCTACAAAGAACTAAAACAGATTTACAAGAAAAACAAAGAAACAAACAAACCTATTCAAAAGTGGGCAAAAGATATAA
The DNA here is from genome assembly GCA_004027715.1 of Plecturocebus donacophilus. Taxonomy (NCBI): domain Eukaryota; kingdom Metazoa; phylum Chordata; class Mammalia; order Primates; family Pitheciidae; genus Plecturocebus; species Plecturocebus donacophilus. Next base: position 63,442 of record PVKP010008801.1, read on the forward strand.
ACAGATACTTTACAAAAGAAGACATTTATGATGCCAACAAACATATGAAAAAATGCTCCTCATCACCGGTCATTAGAGAAATGCAAATCAAAACCGCATTGAGATGCCATCTCATGCCAGTTAGAATGGCAATCATTAAAAAATCAGGAGAAAACAGGTGCTGGAGAGGATGTAGAAAAATAGGAACACTCTTACAGTGTTGGTGGTAGTGTAAATTAGTTCAACCATTGTGGAAGACAGTGTAGTGATTCCTCAAGGACCTAGAAATAGAAATTCCATTTGGCCCAGCCATCCCACTACTGGGTATATACCCAAAGGATTATAAATTGTTCTATTATAAAGACACATGCAGATGTATGTTCATTGCAGCTCTGTTTACAAGAGCAAAGACCTGGAACCAACCCAAATACTCATCAATGATAGACTGGATAAAGAAAATGTGTCACATATACACCATGGAATACTATGCACCATAAAAAAGGATGAGTTTATATCATTTGTAGGGACACGGATGAATCTGGAAATCATCATTCTCAGCAAACTGACACAAGAACAGAAAACCAAACACCACGTGTTCTCACTCATAGGTGGGTGTTGAACAATGAGAACACATGGGCACAGAGAAGGGAACATTACACACTGGGGTCTGTTGGGGGTTGGGGGGCTAGGGGAGGGACAGCAGGGGTAGGGACATTAGGGAGGGATAATGTGAGAAATGCCTGATGTAGGTGATGGGGGGATGGAGACAGAAAACCACCATAGCATGTGTGTATCTATACAACAATCCTGCAAGATCTGCACATTTACCCCAGAATTTAAAGTAAAATTTAAGAAAAAGAGAATATATAGAAGTCGAGAAGCATATAAATAATTTCCAACACAATTTGTCATTGGAAGAATTTTAAAACCAAATGAGATACCACTACACCACTATTAGAATGTCTAAATTATTAACATCACCAAATGCTGGTCTGGATGTAAAGCAACAGGAACTCTCATTCAATGTGATAAGAGCACATGATGGTACAATTGCTTTAGAGATAGTGTAAAAGTTTCTTATAAAGTTGAGTTATATATATGTATAGTATTCAATGTAGTAATCCCTATATTTGGTGTTTATCCAAGTAAGCTGTAAAAGCAGGTTGACATAAAATTATGTATGTGAATGTTTATGTATCATAGCACCTTTATTCTTAGCAGCCACAAATTGGTAAAAACTAAGATGTTCTTTAACAGTTGAGTAAATAAACAAATTGTGGTAAAATCATGCAGTGGAACACTTCTAAACAATAAAAGAGAACAACTTGTTGATTTGTACTACCACACGAATAAATCTTAAGAAGATCTTGTTAAGTGAAAGAAGCCAGATCCAAGAAGAACAGGAACTTACATGCACAAGAGAAGATCAGTGGTTGCCAGTGATTAGGGGAGAAGAAACAGTGGTGACTAAAAACAAGCTGCCACAGAAAATTCCACAGTGATGTAACTGTTTTGTATGTTACCAAAGTTGTAGATAACTGATGGTATGCATTTGTCAAATTTCTATAAAATGTACAACACAAAGAATGAAATTTGATAAATGTACATGAAAATCACAATCAACTGGATTTGGGAGTCCAAGGATAAATTGTAGACTGAAGAAAATGAGTATAATTGAATTACAAACATCTGATGCAGCCTCACTGTAGGTGGTAGGAAAAGCAAGAACTGCCTTAAGTAACTTTGTAGGATGATGATTTGAGAGAAAACTGTAAGGATATAAATACTACTCTATTTAGTAACTTTAGTTCTCCTAGGGGGTATGGCTTACCACCTTGAAAATATGTCGCAAGTATACTGTGGTTGAACAAAATAAATAAAGTTAATGGGAAGCAGGTTTCTCACTCTTGAATAAGGAAGCTATAAATGAGCAAAAGGGTAAAACAACAATGAAACTCTTAGTGTGCTGGATTAGAATCTGAGGTGTCAATGTGAACCAATGTTTATTTTAATATACGCAGATACAGATATAATCATAGAACATTTGTATGCATCGGTTAGTGTTTACACATATATTTTTAGTCCTGTTCCTTATAGGGCCTAGAAGCAGCAATTGTCTAGCAGCATCAACCATACCAGGAACACAGATTTGGGTTTCTAATACTATTCTTCAATAAGGGAATGAAAGCACTTTAAAATGTGTCTGATTCCAACTTCAGCAAGATAAATCCAACAGGGGCCTGCAATATCTCATAGTGTCAAAGATAGTTTGGGGTATGGGAAAGGGAAATAGGAGGCAACCTGGAAGAAGCTCCAGTGGTCAAGATGAAAAGTAGAAGAAAAAAAACACAACAAAACAAAACGGAATTATAGATTATAGCCTGAAGTGGAAACATGTGTTCCTACTTATATAAATGAATTATTGAATGAGTGAATAAATAAAGAGGGTAGACATTTAAAATGTTTAAAGAAAATTTTACTCCAGGAGATGGAGCTTAATTCCTTTCCCCTTGAGTGTGGTCTGGATTTAGTGATTTAGAACATAGTTTGGAACAGTAAAAATAGGAATTTACACAAGAGAAACTTGGAAGTTCCAAGTGGTCAAGTTTTATGGTATAGTGATAAGTCAAACTGATATAATGTACCTTCAGGTATGATTAAATGAAAACCATAATTCATTACTGAAGTATTTTTTTTTCAAAAATCTGTATCTGCAGTCTGATGTTGAAAGAAAAACAGACAAACCCACGTTGAATGCTTGAACATGACTTTAAAAAACTCTCAAGATCATAAAAAACAATTGAGAAAATGTCACAAATTAGTGGAGACTAAGGAGAAAGTATGATTAATTTCCATGTAATATGCCAGATTGGATCACAGAACAGAAAAATTACATTAGTGGAGACTGGTAAAATATAAATAATGTAATTTAGATAAAAGAGGTGTACTGATATTAATCTCTTACTTTTACAGATGTACCATGGCTTTGTTAAAATTAGGGGAAACTGAGTAAAAGGTATTTGGGATTAGTACTATCTTTATAATCGTTATATAATTTAAAAGTAATCCAAATAAATGTATATCAAAATTTGCTTAAGACAGAAGTAGAACAGAGAAGGTTATGGTAACTGGGATGGGGAGAGGTTAGTTTGGAATAGTTTGATAAAAGGTAAAGATTCAAAAGTAAATTGAGATCTCATTTCAATTACCATTTACATCATTTCTTTCTCTGACTCAGAATTGCTATTGTTGATCTAATCCTGCTTGTCACAGCACATAGTCAGGTTTTTGACAACAGATTAAAAAAATAAATTATTATTCTATAGTTTTTTTCTGAATTGGTGCTATTTTTTCTTAGTAGATTTTATAGATTTATAAATTCTTCCATTAAAAGATGTATTTATTTATATAACTGATTAAGATGAAAACTGGTAAACCTTGCAATTCTGTTAGATAGTCCAATTTGTTCTTTTATTGGTTAACCAATACAGTTGGATGAATTCAGCCAGTCAAAATTCATAGCATCAATAATGGAGATACAGCAATACATCACAATTCTATTCTTATAATTCTCTTTTTAAATTTATTTTGTTTTCCTTTCTGGCTCTGCACCATCTCTCTTGGCTGAAAACATGGTAGGTTTTGTTTGTTGGTAGGTTCCCCCAGAAAACAGTTTAATGTGTACTTCGCAGATGTTTTCTTAATTGGCCTGAGGAGGTACAGATGTCTAACTTTGCCTACTTCCATCAGAGCAAAAATATTCAGAATACTTTCGGCTGCTGTTTTTCTGCAAAATTCTTAGTTAACACTTATTGAAACCTAACCACTTACTTTTGAAGATGGAATATCTATCACAGTAGTTAAGAGAAAAGTGAAAAATTAGGGTTGAATTGTGGTAAATTCATTAATTAGATGTTAGATTGTACTGACCACATATGAGGAATAGCCAGCATATTCACTGCTACAGATTAAATTATGAATAAGAAGCAAAATTTGCTTTATTGAACACACAGTCTAGTTTAGACAGAGATAAGTGAATAGTTAAATGTTTGCCAGAAATAGTATTCTTGAGTGTTCTCAGGTTACTATGGTGGCAGAAAATGGTAATTTTATGATAGACTAAGCAGCATAAACCTCCTTGAGGTTACAGTTAAGGGGGATCTTAATGGATGTGTAGGCATCTGTTAAATACATATGACCTAATTTAAATGTCAAGATTGTTTTGAAACCTTGAGATAATACTTCTTGTGTTGCTAATGCTTACAATCTGATTTTGAGGCTATATGACAAAGCATTTTGGAAGTCTGTCCTTATGCCATGCTCATTAATTCTGACAAACAAATGATCAATCATATATGTGTGTGTATGTGTATGTGTGTGTGTATATATACATAGGATATATATATATCCAATACTATCTATAGCTATTTCTTGACATCTTGATCTCTCACTCAAAATATAAGCACTATTAATAATTTAATATATAAATATTGCTGCATTCTATGCATTAGAAAGGTATATATAAAATTTGTAAAAATACTAATAGATACAATGTGTAAGAAAGAGAGGATCTGGGTTAAATCTGTGAGGATGTGACTTGCAGATTCTAACAGGGCTTTCACTCAGAGAGACTCACTCAGTTTAATTCTCTGCTGTCATCATCTTGAAATTACTGACAATTTTATCTTTGAATTTGTGGTTTCAAAGTGAAGTTTGATGAAAAAATGGAGCAACAAGCTGAACAGAGGAGACAGTGCAATATGTTTGTCTGCAATTCATTGACACCATATTCATGCATACTGTTTCCAATACCCTACAAGAATAAACACGGAATTGTGGTGTAAACACGATGTGTGAGAATTCAGTGAGACTGAAAGAAAAAACAAAGCATGTCATGTCTACAATTGTCCAAGTGAAGACACTGACAGCCCCAAGTAGTCATGCTTTCTATTGAAACCAGATCTTGCTTTGAACACAGAAAGAAGGCAAAGGCATTCTGATAAATACAAACAAATAAAGACAAGGCAAGCCAGAGTTAAATTTTATTTCAGTTATATCTTATTCATCAGTAAACTAAATGTAATTTTGGCAAAATATGTCAAAATCTGATTTTGAGGCTATATGACAAAGCATTTTGGAAGTCCGTCCTTATGCCATGCTCATCAATTCTGACAAGCAAATGATCACTTGATACAATATTGTCAGAATTCATACAGTTTTGTACTATTGATAGAAATGTCAGAATCTATCTATATACAATATTGCACTATATATAGATCATGCAATATTGTGTGTGTGTATAAAATATATATATATATAGTGCAATAGATCCTGACATAGATCCTGACATTCTATCTATATACAATATTGCACTATATAAATATATACACAATATATATATAGTGCAATATATATATAGTTCAATATTGTATATAGATAGAATGTCAGAATTTATGTCAGGATCTATTGCACTATATATATATATATATATATATATATATATACACAAACAATATTGCACTATCTATATTCAATTATTAAATTAAATCTATTAAATTATTAATAGTGATCATGATAGAAATGTCAGGATCTATCTATATACTAGATTGCACTATATATATATATACACACACACACAACACACAATATTGCACTATATGTGTATACAATTGTATGCATATTGCACTATATACGTGTATACAATTGTATACACGTATATAGTATACAAATGTATACAATTGTATACATGTATATAGTATACAAATGTATACAATTGTATACATGTGTATAGTGCAATATTGTATCATATATATATATAGTGCAATATTGTATACATCTATAGTGCAATACAGTTGAATACATATATAGTGCAATATTGTGTGTGTGTGTATATATATATAGTGCAATATTGTATATAGATAGATCCTGACATTTCTATCATGACCACTATTAATAATTTAATGTATTTAATTTAATAATTGAATTGACAAAATGAAAACACTGATAGCGTCAAGTGGTCATGCTATCTATTCACACCAGATCTTGCCTTGAACACAGAAAGAAGGCAAGGGAATTCTGATAAATACATAATACATAAATACAGTATCAAAAAGTGAAATAAAATAGAAAGTCATGCTAGTTTTGTCCAGTCTACTGTTCTAGTAAGAATAAAATATATTTTTCTTTTGTATTATAAAAGAAAATTTTATAAAAGAAAATTTATAAAATAAAATCTAGTAAGAATAAAATACATTTTTCTTTTGTATTATAAAAGAAAATTTGTATACAAATGTATATGTATGCTAAGCGATAAAAAAATGTCTAAGTTTGAGGATTCTATATGTGAGCTAAATGCTTTTATATTTGTATTAAAACTGGCATTATATGATAAAACATGAACACTAAATCTACATCATATATCATGATAGATAACCTAAATTTAGTTTTTTCTGCTTAGAATAATATTATAAAGCAAATAAAATCTACCATGGGCAACTAAAGAAAGAGCTCAAAGAATGATGAAAAATATTCTACATTTTAGTAGGTTTAACAGCACATTTTTGAAATATTTGTTGCTATTACTATTTGTTATATGCTACCGTTTGGACAAGAGGTCTCAGATTTTCTTTTTGCACTCAAAACCAAAACTTAGGAGTCTAGCATTAGAGATGAAAGAATGTTATTTCCTGTTTGCAGTAACTTTATTTAAAAAAAATATGAAAGAGAATTTGCATGTAAGAGATAGCATTGAGTAGTGGTTAAGGAAAGGACTTTAAAAACAAACATACCTGATTTTTAGTCATAGTTCTGTTACTTACTAGCAATTTGGAAATTATGTAACCCTTCTATGCTCATTTATATTTGTACGCAGGAAACAATAAGATTAACTCTTTCTTTTCTTTTCTTTTTTTTTTTTTTTAGAAAAAGAGAGAAAAGGAGAAAGAAAGAAATAAACAGCAAAAGAAAGAAAAAAAAAGAATGAAAGAGAAAGAAAGAGGAAGAGAAAGAGGGAGAGAGAATGGGATTCTTGTTTTATTGCCCAGGCTAGACTATAGTCTAAAAATGGTTATTAAAAACCTCTTTTATGCCAATAATTGTGCTTAACAATGGAGACAGGAAGGAATAAGGGATGAAAATAACAAATAAGCAGCCAACCAATATTTTATTTAAACCTGTGAAATGCTATGCAATTGCTGGGGAGTGATTTACTTCCAAATATGTGGTCACTTTTAAAATAGGTATCATGTGATACTGATAAAAATGTATGTTTTGTGGATTTGTGAGAGGAGAGTTCTGTAAATATTTATTAAGTCTAGTTGCTCCAGGTCTGAGTTCAAGTCCTGGATATCCTTGTTAATTTTCTATCTCGTTGATCTATGTAATATTGACAGTGTTATGTTAAAATCTCCCACTATTATTGTGTGGGAGTCTAAGTCTCTTTGTAAGTCACTAAGAACTTGCCCTATGTATCTGGGTGCTCCTGTAATGGGTGCGTATATATTTAGGATCGTTAGCTCTTCTTGTTGCATTGATCCTTTCACCACCATGTAATGTCCCTCTTTGTTTCTT